>JAIKVJ010001092.1:0-14595 GCA_024679225.1 Phytophthora pisi
CCACCGCTCTGCGTACGACGCGCTCTGCTCAGCATTTATAGCCCGCAAAGCGAACGGTGGCATCGTCGACCGCTGCCCACCAGCTAGTCACCAATGGAAGCAAAAAGACTTGGAGTCGTAGGATCACGGAGCTTGTATTAACGCTTAATACATTCCTATTCATACAACATGGATAATCGAATTCAAGGCGCAAATGCACCCGTCATCGCCATCCGACAACTTAAACACAGCGCATGGATTCCCGTCAGTCCCGATACAAATTCATACACAATAGAAAAACGCTCACATACCGTCAGCGAGCGCGCACGACCTCGTGCTTGGCCGACAGCTACCAAAACAGGCAGCATAACGCCCGTCCTGCCGGGTTTTGTAGCTGCTTTCGACGGGTCCTTGCGTGGGGCGCGTGGGGCGCGCCTGGGGGCACTTGGGTCTGGGGTGGCCGGCGGGGGCGGCGTCGGCACGCTCGGAGCGCGCTGTTGTGTTGGAGATGCGGGGCGAAAGTGTGAAGGCGGAGAAGGCTGCGCAGCCGGCCAAAAATAAAACCTTAAAGTTTTTTCTTTACTTTGGAGCCGATAAACCAGTCCATACTTTGTTGAAGTCATTTGGAATCTCACTTATGATTGGCTCTCCTTATTGGGAGCGGCGTTTGGGACCTGGTCGATTACTGTAACTTACTGAAACCAGGTACTTTTATTTCCAAATGTGGGTATTCATTAACTTAAGCATGTATTTCTTAAAGCTACGAATGATTACATGTATTGTTTGCTACCGGTTTAACCCCCATTCACCAATACATGCTCAGCATACATACGGGCTTTGGCGCATGTATGCTATAAATAGGACATGCCCTATACAAATCACTTAACTAATCAACATGTATGCTGAGCATACGTGCACCTACTCTATACAAAATCCCTAACAAATGACATGTATGCTGAGCAGAGGAATCAAACTGGCTAAGCAGGTTACCCCGATTTGTCAAAACGTAAGTAGGTTCTTGCTTCTATCCAAGTAGGAATAAAAGTAAAATAATAGAGTATCAGATTTAGAAATTGCGACTGTTCTATTTTCATAGAATTTGCTAATGACGATGAATCATGGGGATTGAAACTTCTTCTCGCGCGGCACCAATTGCTTCTATCCAATAACCTAGCTCGTATTCCCTTGCTCGCCGCCTCGCACCTAGCTGCAAACCCCTATGTGCGGCCAGACCACCGCGAGGCTTGCCGACGCTCTTCGGCCACGTAAGCAAAGGATGCTATGGGTGACGGCTCGTACATTTATCCGCGCTGCGATCTGAAGTGGAACCTAGTGCGAAGAAGCCGAACACCGAGTGACAACGGATGGGCAATGTAAATTTTATTAATGGCTCAACGATTCGCAGGCAGTGCTAGTAGGTTTTTGTTCTTCTCCTATTTTCTGCTTTGATATATGTACTTCGTCGATATATTACACATATATATTTGAAATGTCGGATCGCAAGACGGGTTACGCCATACAGTAAACGTTTGCAGTCGGACAGGTAGTGTACGCACAAACACCAATTGAAGTAAATAGAGGACCTCTTAACCCCCCCCCAAAACCACTATTGGATAGCTAGCACAAGTTAGTGTGTAGTGAATCTGGCTAACCTGTTTGTGGAGTTAGACAGTTTTTTTTAACTATTCATGACTCCTCAAACTACGTAGCACTAGACTACTCTGGCTACGCCGTGGTGAGTACATGGAATATGGAATCGACAACGGGTAACAGTGCTCTTGAGGAGCCATAATTGGACATAGTGATAGAGTAGCAAACATACAACCCCGTTTGCAAACAGCACTTACAGTGACTTAGTGTGCTGGAAAAAAAATACGAACATGTTTGCGGGGTACACGACGTACAGATCAACACGCACTTTTGTAACCATCAAATACAACATTGTTCCGCTGGAGTATGAGTCCCTTTAATTAAAGTTAGAAAAGAGATAACTAAAGTGAATTAACTTTTCGTCCAATGCATAGTGCTCGACACAATCAAATCTTTTTTATGACACCTGCAAAGGTTCTTCTGAGTTACACTACAGTAGTTGGGACAGTCATTTTAGATGCAACATTGCATCCAACGCATGGTTCGGCCGTGAACGTCTATGTCACGAGCCGCGTGCTGATCACGGTGGCAATAGTGCTGCCAACAAACAATTAAGGCGGAGAAGGGTTGCAGCAGCTCAACGCTGGACCCCGTGGTCGAGAAAACCCTACTTTCCTACGTAAATGTATGTGCTTAATGGCTCCGAGTTTGTTCTGTAATCGCTCATATTCTTATTTTAGACCGTTCCAGATGCTTATTTTCACCTACTTATAAGTAGGTTCTCTATCTACTTACGTTTTGACAAATCGGGGTAGTCTACTTAGCCAGTTTAATTCCTCAAGCTGAGCATGTATGAGTACAAAAACATTGTGTGGAGAATGTGTACGGCGAATGGGGGGTTAACTCTTCGCAACTACGACTAAAAGCTAAAAATTGTTGTTAACTCGGTTCAGGGATTGTTTGCTAGATTTCGTACTATAATCCAAGGTTATCACTAAAACTACGTTGCTATTACTGTTTACTAAGTATTTTTCCAGGATTTCGTGATGAAACGAAGTGCTTATGATACGCATCCGCTGAAGCATACTGCTGGGTGGTGCTTGTCAATATTCGTTGTTCGTAAGAACTATGAATAGTATAGTTGATGAAGGGACTAAACGCTAACGCATGACACAAAACCGGTATTTGTATAGGCACAGAAGGTGTGTACACACACGTGTATGTATCTTACATAGAATAACAGCAGGGGCCGCGCTAATGCCGCCGATTTTTCGGTTTTTCTCTGTGTGGTGCACACCATACAACAGGAACACACCAAAACTACAGGAGGAGTCGCGCTAACGCGCTCACCCGTACCTCGGTGGCGGTATTTTGGTGTGACACACGTCGGCCATCACTTCAAGTCGGCATGACGAGGGACCACCATCACGGCGACCGCGCCGCGGAGGCGCACGCATGCACGCACGCGCCCCACCGCACTGTGCTGCGCTGCACGGCATCGATGGGGGCGAGCATGGAGCACCGTTGGCGGCGGAAGTGCTGACTGGAACCAAGGGGCGTCGCAAGGATGGGCATGGACTGCCCTATGATTAATGGTCCAATACAGTCCGTCGTGGAAGCAATGTAAACGTGTATGGCCCTTGCTAACTCGCTCCATGTGGTCTTCCGTTTTGTTAATGCACCACAGCGGTGAGCATGCAGCTCCATACTTCAACCTCGTGACCGCCGTACCGCGTTGGCCCATGCTCATTCCTGTTTCTTCGCTTCTACCAGACGCGTCGCTCCCTGGAACCGGTAGCGCAGCATTGCCCCCAGTGGCAGGTTCGTGGCAGCACCTGCGTGCATGGCGAGGATGCAGTTGGTAACGTTGCTATTGCTGTTGTTCCTGTTGATGCTGTTGCTGTTCATGCAGGTGCCGGGCATGACGAGCGGTAGTAGTGTGGCATTACCGGATACTAGGACGTTTTTTACACAGAGTACATAGAACGTACATAGGGCCTGCCTCTACCATTACACAGTTCAAATTTTCAAAACTCACCAAAACGCTGTGGAAGAGACAGAACACCTATCATTAGTGTAATATTGTAACGGTTGAAATTTCAGAACTTTTCCCTCTGTTTGAACAATATCAGAGTCGCATAAAATCTGCTAGAAAGTTCTTATGAGAAAGAGTAAATATCTGGAAGGAAAAGTTTTCTACCTTCAGCGAAGAAATGTTAAAGTATAATAACAACAGATCATACGATAAACCAACCAACCAACAACAATGTGCAACTCTAACTTTATCCCTAACGAAGACGTTGAGATCATCTTTGATGATGACTTCTTCTCGGATTCGGAATCGGATTGTGGTGAAAGCAACATTAACGTATTCTCGGATTCTGATGACGAAGAATATCTAATGAGCGCTAAAGATTACCTTTATCGAATCGATTGCAAGTTGACACAGTACTACCCGCTTCCATCAGCGCACGATGATGGTTTCTTTATTAGAATAAACCTAATTAAAGAGATTCATTCTAACATGACTGTAGCTAAGCTACAACATAATCAAAATTTTCAAGAAGAAATCGCTGAAGAATCCATTTGTACCACTATGCATCCTTGCCGCATTCAAGATCAAATAAATCAGTTCGATGATATTGAGCAATACTTCACAGCTATGGGAGTATAAACGCTAAACAAATTGTGATGAGTCAATCGACTCATTTTTTTAAATAAAATCTTGATTATCTAGAAGGAAAAGTTTTCATATTGAAGAGATAAAATCTTAGTATATAACCCCAAAGAGTATACAGCGCAAACATGTCTGATAAACGAACACTGCTGGAGGAGTACTTAGGAAACCTCGATGAGTACATCAACACCGGATTGATCTTCAGCAAAAATCATGCTAACATCGTCGATGATGCGGGTTGGAGTTGTAAGTGGGAACGCCGTCCATTGTATCACAGATCGGACTTCAAGGTTAGCTCACTACCTGATATTCGTACGAGCTGCCACTGTATGACTCCGATCGTAAAGAACTGTCTGATTCTACATAAGCCAACTGGGCGCTTGGAGTTTGTTGGTTCTAGTTGTATTCGGCGCTTTGGTCGCCACCCAAAGCGATGCATTCAGTGCGATACGAATCTCAGGAATACAGCAACTCGTAGATGCACGAAGTGTCGCAAGTACTGTAATTACCACAAACAATACCATGACGATAACGCCGTTCATGAACCTCTTGTGGTTAAACATGTCCCTGTGGCTCGATCATCACAACTAATCGATGGTGACGATGGCTATAAACCCACACTTCTCCTCCATCGCTTGTCCAACAAGTCATTTGTTGATACCCGAAGAAACGAGATCGGCGGGTAACGAGGCGTCGACGAGTACAACGGCTAATCTGACGGACACGCTGCAACAGCTGGTACAGCTCCTTGCAAAGGCGAAAGCCGATGCTGTTCGAAGTGGGGATGAAAACGTGCGGGGGCTGTGCCTCCAGTTGGCGACGAGGAGCCGATGAATGTACCAAGCAACCACGCGGGCGAGGAAGGTGACGGAGAATCGTCGATCACTGCGGAGGAACTACCAGCAGGGACAGCTACCGCAAGGGGCGAAGGTCCTTCCGGACAAGATGAGTGGGCAAGGGCTGTGGAAACCATGTGACAGCTGGTGGCGATGATGGCGCCAGCACAGGTCACGGCGGCGGGAGACGAGCGGAGAGGTGGACGGGGATCGCCAATCAGAATCGATCGAGGCGGTAGCCGGGGCAGAAGTAATGAGCGTCGAGGAAGGGCAAACCGCGGTCGCTCTACTCGTCGACGGGCTGGAAGAATGGAGGATGATCCGCCAGACGGAAGCGGCAACAGCAGCTCCGACGATTCGTCCGGCGATGAGAGAAGACGACGTGGTGGCGGGCACCGAAGTGTGCCGAGCAGCCGCAGTGCAGGTCGCAGCTCGGATAGCGAACCCAGCGAGTCTAGTGGGTCTAGCGGGTCCAGCGACTCTGGCGAGTCAAGCGGCTCCAGTGACTCAGAGAGCGGATCGACAGAGCGGAGGAGATCACGCGAACGCAGAGAACGGCTCCGTAGAGACGAACGACGTCGCAGAGAGGAACGCCGCCGGCACGAGCGACACCGGCGTGAAGAAGAGCAGCGCCGTCGAACTGAGCGGCGGCGCCGGCGACAGTCGCGGCACAGGCATCGGGGTGAGCGGGAAGAGCGCGAGGAACAACGGTGTGCGCCACAGCTTAAGAAGAGCGTTAAGGACCTCGAACTACCAACTTTCACGCCATCGCCGAAGGTCTCCGTCTCGACATGGATTGACCGTGTCGACTTGGCGCTGAAGGGCGCTGCGTAATATGGGCGCGGTGAGTGGAGCTATAAATCCCTTTACTTTATCTTAGGGAATAAGCTCATGGAGGACGCCTTGAAATGGTGGGTCGATATGGACCGGATAACACCAGAAAGGAAGCGTACGTGGACGAACCTGACGAAGTCGCGGTGATATGCTGAAACGTTGGACAAGAGCATGGCGGAATGGCGCATGAACATGCGCCGCAAGCTGCCGGACGAATCGCACGCCGACTTCGCGGCCGCCCTACGCGCAGCAGCCGGGAAGAATCGGGTGAGCGAGCGCGTTTTGCTGGCGCAGTTCTACGGAAACTTGCAGAAGACGACCAAGAAGCTGGTCCAGCAGCACCCAGTTCCACGCACGCTGGAGGAAGCTGTCGAAAAGGCAGTCGAGATTGACGACCCAATGGACAACGTCGCTGAAGGGATGAGGAACATCGGGCAGCCGTGGGCTACCGCCCCCAGTCGCTACTGTGCCCATGGATGGTACAACCGGACAAACCAGCGTCATCCCTGGAGTCAGTGGCACGGGATTGGAGGTGATGATGGCGAATGGTGCAGACGGCGCAGCTACGGATGATGGTGAAAAACCGATGGTGGCGCTATTCACTAACCCGCAAGGCGTCTACAACGTTTTTCTGGAACCTGGGACCCACCGCCCGGCCACGTATGGAATAGCCAGTACTGGTACGAGCCACGCAAGACGCCAAGACGGCCTGCAACCACCGCCTCGGTCCACAGGGCAAGCGAGAGGTGGCGCTGGCCTCCAGCGACAGCGAGCCTGAGGAGAATTCACGAAAGAAGTTGAAAGCTGCCGTCAAGAAGGCGACAGTGAGCGAAGGACGCACGAACGACGCAGCAGCGAGAATGCCCAGTACGAAGTATTTTGTCTGCGGCCAAAGCGGACACTGAGCGGCGCACGGCCAGAATGGCCCGAAATGCTTCGCGGGCAATCAACTAGGCCACTTGGCACGTGACTGTACCGATGTGGACGCGAGGCAAGAAACGACGAGTACCTTCGGAAGCGCGGAGAAGCTCACAAGCCGCAGGGAAACACGTACCGGACGTGGTAGAGGGGTTACGGCGTCCGGGACTCGACCAAGATCCCCGGCAAATGCTGGCGGCAACGCAGGACGTGTGTGAGCGGTCGCCGACGGTGCTGCAGGAAGTAGCCGCATCGGAGAAGGAGAAGAACAATCGAGGCGATGGACAAGGAAAACGCGAAACACTCGATGCTGTCTGGCAGAAATAACGACGAAGAAAGGGTGAGCGAGGAGGGAGAAGGCTCCCCAATGGGGACAGAGAAGACGATGCGCTCGGCGGCCGAAGGCTGCGAGGGCGGAATGAATGAAGTGATTGGGCGAATGAGAAGCTACGCGGCCTCGCAGGACCAGCAACTAGCCGCAAGATACGTAACAACGGTGAGACCGGCATCAGTAGCGGCGAGGTTTGTGCGAGCTGACAGGGAGGAAGAACTGCGTGGGCACGGTTGCCAAGCGCAGCGAAGGCGACGGCAAGCTGTTAACGGAGGCAGCGGGCCACAGTCTGGGGAAGGCGCGACGAGGAGCAGCAAACCGGAAGGGGACATGGTGTCGGTCGCCGAGTCGGTACCTGCGGCAGCAGGAACATCCAGTTTGGGCGCCATGCCCACCGGCTACTTTGTCGGTATTCAATGCTACGGAAGTTGAGTCTCTGTGTACCGAGAAGGCGTCTCTGACACCGTCGTCGGAGCTACCCGATGCCGGGGCCCGTCTTGCGTCTGAGAACATGACGGGCGAGTCGGCAGGGCGAATATCTAGTGGGGCTGCGGCAGTGTCGTCAAGTGGTGGTGAGCAAAGTATCGAGAGTGCCAGACATGCACGACGGTAGGAGCGTAAAGCGGCTAAAAGGCAAAAGGTGAAGGACCGACTAGCACGACAGCAGCGCGCGGCACGCACCACCGAGGACGAGCGCGAACGCGCTACTGAAGCTGCTCGAAAAGCGAGGCGAAAGTGTGCCAAAGAAGCTCTCGCTGAGCTGGAGGCGCGGCGGCAGCGGCGCCGACAAGGCGGAACTGGCGAGGACACGACGCAATCAGCCGGTGAGTCTGGTGCAACAGTGGCGACAAGAGGAGGCAAGTCGGATGAAGAAGGCAGCGGCCTCGTTGAGTACGTAGGTGCCGACGATGGGTTACCTACTGCTGTTGTTACTGTCGGTGATGAACGGAAGAACATCAAGTTGGATAGCGGCGCTCGCTACACCATAGCTGGAACGGACTGGATGATGCACGGTGACAAGTTGGCCCGTGCCGCACCCGTCGACTATGTGGAGGTATTGGTGGCTCCCTCCTGGACGTGATTGGGGTATGGACGTTCACTTTCCGCACTGTGTTTGGTAAAGAGCTGAAGGTGGATGCGTGTGTGGTGGCAGGGTGCGTCGATGAGTTCTAACTTGGCGTTGACTTCATGCAGATAAGGGGTGCCATTATGGACTTCAACCGCAATGAAGTGCGATACCGCGACGCCGACAGAGCTGTTGTCATCCCGTTCAGAACGTATGACCGGATTGGCGGTGCAAGAATCGCCGCGGTGCGCATGGTGTGCAAAACAGAGTTGGCAAGTAGCGCTGTGACCCCAATTGAAGTGTCAGTGACGGCCGAAGACGGTGAGCGCGGCCTATTCCTGCCGACCAAGCAAACGGGATCGGTGCTTCTGGCTGCCACGGTCACGACGGCGCGACATGGAAGGGCGTGGGTACCGGCAATAAACACCAACACCAAGCCGGCCAGGCTGCCAAACAAACAAGAACCCGGCACGGGGGTACAATTGATGACAACATGCAGGTGCTGGCGATGGACGGGCAGTTCGAAACGAAGCGAGTTGAAGCGTGGTTAAGCGAGCTTGGTGGCTGCGAAACGCCACTGGAAGCGGAAGATGAAGCGAACATTGGTGTGGGCGAATCGGAAGGACGAGAGTTGGTGCTGAAGTTGCTGCGGGCGTTCAGGAGATTGACGACCAACATGGGTGAGTGTCTACCCGCGACGTCACTTAACGTGCACCACCACATTGACTCGGGTGAAACCTCGCCGATTATGCTGAAAAGGCACCGCCAGACACAAATGGACGACGGAGTGATCGACAGCAACGTCGAGAAGATGCTCACCGCTGGCGTAATAGAAGAAGGAAATGGGACCTGGGGCTTCCCCGCCGTGCTGGTCCGCAAGAAAGACGGAGAAGTCAGATTCTGCGTGGATTACAGGGCTCTAAATGCCATCTCCAAGAAGGTTGTGTATCCTATCCCGCATATCGACGAGATGCTGGAGGCTCTCGGCGGAGCGTTGCTCTTTACGACGCTGGACTTACGAGCAGGGCTTCATATCATCGGTTATTTTGACGATATGCATGATACTGATACAAGTTTGAAAAATCAGCGGGGCTGGATCAACTGACCTTGCCACACGTACACTGTCGTATCAATATCATATCAATATCATATAAAAAAACAAATAATCTGTGGTTGTGGTAAAATTTAAAATTTTTGCGATTTGATTGGTCGAAATACCTATGTTGGTACATAATATCTACTACTTGTGCGACACAACCCTGCCTTTGTCTTTTCGAGAGCCCTAGCTTTGAGACCGAAAGCGATGAAATGAAATTAGCGGTTATGTCGGCTGGCTACGCCCGGAGCCGCGCATGAGAACGAAAGAGAACGAAAGAGTGAAGCTCCATCAAATTGGGCACAGTTGGACAACTGCAGTTATTCGTGAATGGAAGCGAGCGCAGCACGACAGCAAGGAAACTATGATAGTTATTAAATTTTTGTAGATCATTTCCGACAATTTTAAAACTGGGATCGCACCGGCAAAGCCGGCATCCTTCTGAAAAGAAGCCTGAGAGCGAGTTGGTATTTTGGTAAACACCTCATGCTGAAGGCAACCACGTGCACAACTTCTATCACGAAAGTTAACAGTTCTGAGCAAGCTACTATGGTATCGGATATAATATTACCGGATATCAATCTGTTTGTGTGGGCGGATCAGTGACCCTGATCCCAAGCTTCTAGTGGTATCACGTGATATTGATACAAGTAATATATGCATATAGTATCATCGTATTAATGGGTATCACCGGTTGCTATTAAGCCCTGCTTACGAGCTGGGTACTGGCAGGTCTTAGTAGCGCCGGAAGACCGTGACAAGACCGCGTTCCAAAGGAAGTAGGGTATCTACCGGCTCGTGCGAATGCCGTTCGGGTTATCCAACGCTCCGGCGACGTTCCAAAGGCTCATGAATGGAGTGCTGCGCGGACTGACCTGGATTACCTGTCTCGTGTATCTTGGCGACATCGTTGTCTTCACGCGTGGTGGTATAGAACGTCACATTGTGAAGCTGGCAGCAGTGCGGGAGCGATTGGGAAAAGCGGGCCTCACACTGAAGCTGAAGAACTGTTTGTTCGCCACACGGTCGATAGAATATCTGGGTCACGAGCTGAGTAGTGATGGAGTTCGTCCGCTCGATAGGCTGGTCGCGGCAGTGCGTGAATTCCCTCAGCCGAAGGAGGCGATGGAAGTAAAGAGATTCGTCCATCTGGACGGGTACTATCGAAGATTCATCGAAGGTTTTGGGTCGATAATGGCGCCGATGACCAAGTTGCTGAGGAGGCAGGTTGGCTGGGAGGGAACGGAGGCGCAGCAAACGGCGTTTGAACACGTGAAGCAGGTGTTGACAACGAAGCCGCTGCTTATCTACCCGGACTTCAAGCTACCTTTTCGCGTCGTGACAGATGCGAGCAAAGTTGGACTGGGGGCTGCTATAAGGCAGGACCGAGGGGCAGGGTGGCAGCCCGTTGCCTTTGCTAGTAAGGTGAACAGTACGACCGAGGCCGACTACGGGATCACCGAGCTGGAGTGCGCGGCAGTTGTATGGGCTATCAAGTTGTTCAGGCCCTACTTGTACGGCCACCGGTTTAGCATCATCACCGACCACGCCGCTCTGAAATGGATCATGACGAGTGCTAATTTGACTGGCAAACTTCACCGCTGGGCGCGGACGTTGCAAGAGTTCGACTTTGAGGTTCAGTATCGACCCGGCAGCACTAATGTCGTGGCCGATGCTTTATCGAGAGCACCCGTGGCGGCAACGGTGATGGCTGCAGTCGGGCAACGGAAACGAGCGCGTGAAAGAGCGGCCAAGCGAACAGCATCGGCCGTGAAGTCGACCGCGGTGGTAGAGAACGGACCGGCGGCTACCAGCGTACTGCACGCTCATTCCGAAGGCAACGTGGATGCGGAGGTGACGGCGCTGCTTCAGGCGATGGTGGACACAGTGGTGACCGGTGTGACGACTGGAAGGGCAGTGGCAACAGCTTTGCCATCAGTAGGTAAACGCGACAGCCGTGGAGTACAAACGACGGACGGCGCAAAAGAAACATGTAGTCTCAGAGGTGAGCAGGCCCTGACACGGGCCACAGCGCGGCGAGCGGAAGAGCAGCGGCAGCAGGATGCATCGGCGGACACGCTATCGAATCCGCAGGCGGAGGCAACACCTAGGATTCCCCGTGTACCAGCGACGGGCGCGACGACAGATACGACGAAGCAGCAGTTGAGCAAACGCGGTCGGCCCCCTTCAAGAGAAACGCACGAGAAGGCAATACGCGAGACGGGATCCCTGGCGATCGTGGAAAAGAACGGAGTGCAGGTAGCGAGCGGGTCGGGCCCTAATGACTGCGGGATCGCTGGTCCCGTGATACGAGGCACAAGTGACGAACGACATCAACACACTGGACGGGCTAGAGGCGGAGAGCTGGACGAGAAACGCCTAGCTCATGAGGCAGAGGCCTTGAGGCAACGGCGCATGGCAGACTCAACTTTGCAGCTGACTGACATCGAGATCGCCGTAGCGCAGCACCGGAGCAGACTAGTACAGCGCATGAAAGCGGACGGCTGGTACAGAGGGATGAACGTGGAGGCGGAGCACGAGCTCATACTGATCAATACGCCCCAAGGGAGACGCGTGATACTACCTCCCGAGCTTTGAGCCACAATCTTCAAAGAGTGTCACGATTCAATTTTGGCAGGTCACTTTCGAGCAACACACACACACACGCTCGAATTTCGCAAGTGTACTGGTGGCCGTGTCTCCAGCGAGAAATACGTCGATGGGCGGCAGAATGTCAAGAATGTGGCAGCCGTAAAGCACGACCACGGGAGGTGATACCTCCTCTAAGAAGCTTACGAGGCGGAGATGTCGGTGATAGATGGGCTTTGGATGTTGCAGGGCCCTTACCAGTCAGCGGCGGTGGACAGAGATACGTAATTGCGGCGATTGAATACGTGATGAGGTATGCAGTGGCGGCAGTGGTACAACGGCACACAGTCGATAACGTGGCGCAATTCTTGATGAGGCAGGTAGATCTTCGGTTTGGACCCTTTCGAGAGCTGCTTACCGACGGGTCTCCTGAGCTGACTGGTACAGCGATCGAGAAGTTGGTCACACTGCTACAGGCCGACCAGACGAATCCGGTGCCTTACCGACCTCAAATGGTTGGGCTCGTCGAAAGGTTCCATCGTACTTAGAAGGATCTGGTGGCAACCTATATGCATGCAGACGAGCAAAATGATTGGGATACGTGGGTGGACTGGGCCGTGTACGCGTACTACTCTGGCCGGCACTCCACGTTAGAGCTGTCGCCAAATGAGTTGATGATGGGGCGTCGGTTACGAACACCGAATGAGTTGTTGAGGAATACTAGCGTGTCAGAGGCGGCTGAACTACCGGTGTATCATCAGAAGTTACTCATGGCAATGAAGAGCAGCCACGCGCTAGCTGAGCAAGCACGGGCGACAAGCGCGATACTATGATCGTAAGACGAGAAACAAGCGCAGCTTTCGCGTGGGAGACCTGGTTTGGATGTTCCAACCACCTAGAGGCCCAAAAGCCTCTAAATTTGTACACTCCTGGATTGGCCCAATGCGAATCGTGGATGCTGCTGACACGAGGCCAAACGGGATTTTCCGAGAGGCCGGAGTGAGTCGCTTGACGTGGCAGAATTCTGCACTCTGATTGGCTGGTTGATGGATTCAGCCTCGGCTGCACCCGTGTGACATGGTGTTCGCCAGGCATCGACGGTGTTCCGCGGAACGAGTATGGTGAGATCGAAGATGGGCCCTTCAGACTTGGAAGCTCGCGTTTCAGGACGATAATCCCTGGGATCGAGTGTTACG
Source organism: Phytophthora pisi (assembly GCA_024679225.1). Taxonomy (NCBI): domain Eukaryota; phylum Oomycota; class Peronosporomycetes; order Peronosporales; family Peronosporaceae; genus Phytophthora; species Phytophthora pisi. Next base: position 13,113 of record JAIKVJ010001092.1, read on the forward strand.
TCCAAGTCGCCCCCGTCCTCAAGCGGGTTGACCCTCGGGATGTCGAAAACGCCCCTGCGAACGTATTGCAGCTGGCGTCCCGCCTCGCTTCGATGAAGACCCACAAACTACCTCGCGCACCCGGAACAAGCTCAAGCCCCGCAACACAAGTCGCGCTGCGTGCAAGCCGCTGGCCCCCTGGAAACGGATGCCTGAACCCAAGTACTGCAGAATCAAGGATCCCTTAAACGCACCCTCGGATCCAAGTCTGCAACCAAGCGAAGATGCCTGACCTGATTTGTACCCAGAAGTCACTGGCTGAAGAGTGGGATGATGGGATGAAAAATCCAGTCTACTTCGAAGTCGGCGTAAACAAGTCGGCGTAAACAACGCCCCCAAGCATACTCAAGTCAAGATAGTCACGAAGATCGCACGCAAGGAACACGGAAGAACACAGAAGAACCCAGAAGAAGATAGCCTTTACATTGAGCTTAGCGATAGTCTAGCAGATAACAATCAGAGAGTTCGTTTTACCCCCTACTGCGCAAGTCGAGAGTCACTGCCAGCCAGGAATCGGGTCCGTCGGTCGCCAAGGACACGGTCGTCGCGGAGCTCCCCACCATCATTAAGTCCATCTGCGTGGGGATCATTCGCTCGATCGTCTGAAGGGATCCACGCATTCCATATCCTAGTTGGGCCCATTGCGTGTAGGTAAGGGTGGTGTCCCATTTCATGTTACTGATTGAGCTTGGGGAGATTTATTTGCGGTTGTCCCCTGAGTGTTTGACTTTGAGACTGCATTTGTGAGAGAGGATTGTATTGGATTGTGTATCTTTCTGTATATTTCCCTCGTTAGAGGGTGGTGCGCGGGAACAGAGAAGCCACAGCAAAAAGCTGTCCCAGCTCCCTCTCTTCCGAAATCAGTGGCTGATGCTCATTTAAAGAATCGCTGGCTGAGACGCAAGAACCCAGAAGTGACAATGGGACCAAAGCGCGCGCCCCAGCGAGAAACCAGCTGTGAGCACCAGCGCTTTTTGCAGCGCTTGGAAGGACGGAGCGCGGGGGAGAGGCGGCGTCTCCAGAAGGAGCATGCGGATTTCCTGGCAGGGCGCCGCGACAGCGACGCGGACTTTGGCGACGATTGCTCGTCGCCACCGGCACGCACGCCTCGGCCGTATGTACCGCCGCCGATGGGCAAGAGCGCGTCGTACATGGAGAGGCAGAAGCAGTTGGCCTCGGAGCAGCGGCGTGTGGTGGCTGCCAAATCATTGGCAGGTTCCTTCCACGACGCAAGCAGAAGTCGGTGCATTCGGAATTCGTCTCGGAGGACGAAGCCGACGACGAAGATGAGGACTACGAGGATGAAGAGGCCAACGAATACGACGACGTTGAGGAGGAGCTGGAGGAGCTAGAGGAGGAGGAAGTGGTGTCGCCGGAGACGACGAAGGCGAAGGGCAAGGCGAAGCAGAAGCCCAAGGCCCAGGCGAAGAAGCCGCGAAAGCCA
>JAIKVJ010001093.1:0-21526 GCA_024679225.1 Phytophthora pisi
GTGGACCGCAGCAACGAGGCCACCAAGCTGGTGAGGGCCAACAAGCTGCGCGAGGCCGAGGCGCTGCTGCGCGACGTGCTGCGCCGCAAGCCCGCGGCGGGCTTCGACGCGCTGTCCGTGGCGCTCACGCAGCACGAGCTGGGCGGCGTCCTGCGGCAGCTGGGGCAGCTGGACGAGGCGCTGGAGCTGCTCTCGGCCGCGCTGGAGGTGCGCGACCGCGCGGACGAGGCGGCGGGCATCCGCATCGCGCTGCGGGACGGCAACCTCACGCGGGACGAGATCGGCAAGGTGTACGAGGCCAAGGGCGACTGCGAGCGCGCCAAGGAGGTGCGCCAAGTGGGCAAGCGCATCTGCGCCAACGAGGCGTGCGAGGCGCTCGACTACGAGAAGGTCCAGGCCTGCACGCGCTGCCGATGCGTCTACTACTGCGGCAAGACGTGCCAAAAAGCAGACTGGAAGAGCCGCCACAGCGCGCTCTGTCGGCCGGCCAAGAAGGCGTAGGACGGCACAAGGCGATGGAGCCTTTACGTTATTTCGCAGGGGCGGAGGACGCAGGGAGAAGCAAGAATTGGCACGCTAACAAGCAGCAAGGCAAGGACGGCATGGTGATGATCTATAAACAATTCTTAAAAGCAGCTCGTGGTCAAGAAGGCGCTCGGAAGGCGTTCCTGATCACTTCTGCTTGTCCTCCTCTTCCTCCTCGTCCTTCTTCTCCTCGTCTTCTTCGTTGTCGTCGCCCTCCTCGACCTCTTCGCCCTCGTCCAGCTCCACCTGCTCGTCCTCGGCGGCCTCGGCCTCGTTGAGCGGGGCGTCGTCGCCCTTCTGCTCCAGAGCCGCGAGCTCCTCCGCGCGCATGGGCGGCGCGATGAACCACGGCAGCTTGCCGCGCTGGTAGTCGTTGATCATCTGCACGGCCACGTTGTTGTAGTCGGGCTCGCCCTTCTGCAGCAGCTTGCCGCACTTGTTAGCGAGCTTCTCGAGGAAATCCCATTCGTCGTTCCACTCCTCGATGCCGTACACCTTGACGATGAACTCCTTCTTCACACGCTGCAGGATGGTCAGGATGAAGTCCGTCGGCTGCGGCAGACGCTCGGCGCGGACGACGCCCTTGAGCACCGTCTCGACCTCGTCGTCGCCCGTGTCGTACACGATACCGGGGCAGTCGATGAGGAAGATGCGGCGCATGAGCGTAATGTACTGCCACACCTTGGTCTCACCCGGAATGGGGGCCACCTTGCACACCTTCTTCTTGCGCAGCGCGTTGATGACCGAACTCTTGCCCACGTTCGGGTAGCCGATGAGTCCCACCGAGATCTGCTTTTTTTCCTGGTGCAGCTTGGCAAACTGGCGCAGCAGGTTGATGAGCGCGCCCTTGCCGAATGGGTTGCTCATGGACGCGTGGAAGGCCAGCGTCGGGGTCGTCTCGCTCAGCTTCTGCACCCAGCGCTTGGTGACCCAGTTGGGCACCAGGTCGCACTTGTTGATGACGAAGATCAGGTGCTTGTGCGACGCGTTCTTGCGGATGTGCTTCTCCACGTGCTCACAGCGCGTGCCGGGCACGTTGCGCGCGTCCAGCACCTGGATGACGACGTCCGAGCAGTCCAGCACCTTGTAGAGCTCGCCCCAGATACGCTTGGACTGGCCCTTGTTGAACACGTCGTGCGAGACCTCCTCCTTGAACTCCTGCTCCACGGCGATGTTGCGGTCCGGACCCTTGGCCTCGTACTTCTCCGTGTTCTCCTGCGCCCTCGAGAGCAGCGACGCGTAGTCCGTGGCCGCGATCTTGGCGCGCTTGCGGCTGCGCTTGCCGTTGAAGACCTCGTCGTAGCTCTCGGTCTCCAGCAGCTTCATGCGCGTGGCCTTCTCCGACTCCTGCAGCAGGCCCATGGGCAGCTTGCGCGTGCGCAACACCACCGAGTACGGGTCGGCGGCCTTGAGCGACATCTCGTTGCGGAACTTGTCGAGCTCCTTCTGGCCCACGACGCGCGTGTTGCCGAACCAGCGGCGGTCGGGCCGCACGCGGCCGCTGGCGCTCGTGATCTCCTGGCCGCCGACCTTGTTCTTCATCATGAGGCTGCCGCCCACGACCTTGCCGGCCTTGTTGCGGATCGGGCCGCTGTTGCGGTACATGTTGAGGCGCTTGATGGTGCTCTTGTCGCGCATGTTGGCGGCCTTCTGCCGCTTGGGGACCTTGCGGTTCGGGTTGTCGGCCGACGCCTTCGTCGTGTTGATGCCCTTCGCCATGGTGTCCTGTCCTAGGCTTTCACTAAGCTACTGTAGGTGCGTGGGTCCGTCGAGCTGCTGCGGCGAGGGGGACGGCGACGACCTCCCGGGGCAAAATGACACGGCACACAGTGTGGGGCTCTGCCGAACGGTTGGCTGGACGAAGTGGTACCGTGTTTATGGTACGCTGTCCCAGTCGTGACACGGCCGCGTCATGTGACGTTTCGTAGTTCTGAATATTACAGTGTGTGCTAAATTGTATCCACACCATCCCTGCTAACCTAAATTTAGGTTATTACAGAACTGACCACATCCTTGCTATCCTAGCCTAATGTGCGACCAGACTCTGACTGCATCTCATTCTTCGTCCCGGCAGGCAGGCGAGCATGGCGACGATGGCGCTGGCGGCGCAGCAGCAGCAGGAGCGCGCGGAGATGGCGTCGTACCTGTTCGAGAAGCACCTGAAGCACCAGGACGGCGTGGCCGGCACGCTGAGCATCCGCCTGGTGGCCGCGCGCAACCTGCGGGCCGCCGCCTCCATGTTCTGGGTGCGCACGTGCAACCCGTACGTGATCTTCCGCGTGGGCAGGCAGAGCGTGCGCAGCTCCACCATCCCGAGCAACGACAACCCCACGTGGCGCCGCGAGTTCCTCGAGGTCAGGCTGCCCAAGCTCGACCTAAAGCGCCAGCCGCTGGCCGAGCACTCGGACGTGCGCCTCGAGCTCATCGTGGACGCCATGAACGAGGACTCGCTCACGGGCAAGGCCACGGAGGCCGTGGGCATGGCCAACGGCTCAGTCATCGGCACGGCTGTTGTGGATCTTACGCCGCTGATCGAGGGAAAGGAGGACGTCCTGGACCAGTGGATCCCGCTCAGCGGCGCGCTGCCCATGGCCGGCGCCGGCGGTGGCGCCACCGCGGGCAAGAAGCAGCAGCAGCAAGAAGCAGACTTGAGCTTGGGAGAGGTGCGGGTCGTGCTACAGTACGAGCCGCACGGCATGGAGCCGCGCGTGGGCGACGTGGTCAAGTTCGAGGGCTTCGGCTCGTACCCGTCGGCGCTGCTGGGGCCAATCGAGGACCTGGAGCTGCACGTGAAGAAGACGAGTGGCAGCTATCTGTTCTGCAGCTACACGACCCAGTCGGGCTACGAGGCGGCGCTCCGCGTGCACCGCAACAACGTGTTCGTCGCGCACCGCGGCAGCTTCTTCGACCGCTTCTACGAGACGTGCGTCGTCGAGCCGCTCGAGTTCGTGGGCAGCACGCCCATCGGCCAGACGGCCAAAGAGGCTCTGCGCCCGTACATGAACGTGGCCCGCGCGTTCAGCGGCCCGGCGCTGGTGGCAACGAAGGCCACGCTCATGACGACGTACCGCGCGTCCACAGCTGCGATCAGTGCAGTGGTGGAATCTCTGGACGAGTAGGGGAGGGGGCAGCGTCGAGCAGCAAAGTCGTAGGGAGGGGGGAATGAGTATTATGTAGCTAGGTGAGGAGGCCGATCGGTGCAGGCAGAGCGCAGTGAGTGAGTGATAAGTATGAGCCTGCGTTCAGAGAAGCTGTACATAGCCACTTCAACTTGAACGACCGCGTCTGATTGGTGTAGCCATCTTCGACTCAGGGGAGGACGACGATGAGGTGGCCAGGGCTGTGACAATGTGACGAGTGGGTTAGTTAGTTGATAGGCAACCTCCGCCGAGGCCTCACACCAGAATCCAAGCACTAAACAAGGGAAGTTGCGCCTGCTGCCGAGATGGCGTCGCCTTCGCCGTCCCGCGCGAGTCTGGACGCGTTCCGGTCGCCGGCCGACAAGAAGAGCTACCGACTCGTGACGCTGCCCAACGGACTGGAGGTTCTGCTCGTGCAGAGCGACGCCGGGCCAATTGCCGCTGACGCACGCAGCGACCACGACGACGCCAGCGTCCGAGAGAGTCTCAGCTCCACGGACGACACGGACTTTGACAGTGCAGACGAAGACGAAGAAGATGACGAGAGCGAGCAAGAGACCCAGGACCATGCTCCTCCCTTGGCGGCAGCGTGCCTGGCTGTAAACGTCGGTAGTCTGTTCGACCCCGAGGGACTGCCGGGTCTTGCCCACTATCTAGAGCACATGATCTTCATGGGCAGTGCCAAGTTCCCGGCTGAAGACGCGTTTGAGGCTTTCCTCAGCGCCCACGGGGGCTCCAGCAACGGAGCGACGGAGTGTGAGAGCACCCGCTTCGTCTTTGACGTGGACGCCGCCTACCTCGAGCCGGCGCTGGACATGTTTGCGAGTCTCTTCGTGGCCCCGTTGCTGCGACGTGAGGCCATGGAGCGCGAGCTGAAGGCAGTGGAGTCGGAATTCCAGCGAGTGCGCAACAACAACCCGGTGCGTCTGCAGCAAGTCATGTGTGAGACGAGTGTACAAGGGCACCCGTACTCGCGCTGCTTCACGTGGGGCAATGCCGAGAGCCTGAAGCAGATTCCAGAGCGCGACGGGGTCGACGTGCGTGAACAAATGGTGGAGTTTTTCAATCGACACTACGTGGCGCCGGCCATGAGGCTCTGTGTCTACGGGTGCGAGTCTCTCGATGTTCTTGAGCAGTATGTGACTCAGAGTTTCCGGGATATTCCACGTAGATGCATCGATTACGAAGAGGTCTCTGTGATTGAAAAGCTTGGCGTGCCGTATGGCGGTGGAGCGGGGCAGCGACCGTCGATCTTGCGTGTTATTCCCGTGGGAGAAAAGCGCTCCTTGCGCTTGTACTGGATGCTCCCGGCAATGATGCACAAGTACCGACAGAAACCCTGGTACTTTGTGGGTCATTTATTGGGACACGAAGGCCCAGACTCGATTGCCTCGATCCTGAAGCGGCGGAATTGGGCTACCGACGTTATCGCTGGCACTTCGGATCGAGACGCCTACGAGTTTGGGTCCTTTGGTCTCGTGTTTGAAGTTCGCGTAACTCTAACCGAGGACGGTCTCGCTTGCTGGGAGCAAGTCGCGCAAGTTGTCTTTGACGTTCTTCGCCTCTTCTCGGCCAAAGCAGAGCGCGGGGATTTACCCGCTTGGGTGTTTGACGAGCTTCACTCGTCTAGTGAAATGGACTTTCGGTTCCAAGAGGACACGAAAGCGCCCGTGTCACTCTGCCGGGAACTCAGTGAGCTCATGCTGCCACGTCACAAGGTCCAGCAAACGTGTGAAGGAGACTTGTTGCGCTACGACCTGCTCCAAGGAGAGTTTGATGCTGATTTAGTTTGCGCTTTGCTGGCCGGACTCACCGTCGATAACGTTCGTGTTGTATTGCTCGCGTCATCGCTGGAGGATTCTCTCAACTCCGAGGAGCTTCAGACTGAGCAGTGGTTTGGTGCCAAGTACACCGTGAATTCTATCCCAGACGCTGTGCTTGAAGCGTGGTCCCACATTTCTGTTGAATATGCCGAGTTATCGCCACTACCAACGCCCAACCCGTTCATGCCTCGAGACTTTTCGGTACTACCTTGTGAGCCAGCCAACAAAGGAGACGCCGATACCCCTCCCGACCTCATTCTCTCGACCTCACAGACGCAGCTCTGGTACAAGCGCGACCGCACATTTTTGGTGCCCAAGGCCAGCGTCAGCTTCCTCGTCATGTTACCAGCCTCCACCGCAGCGACTCATATGCTAGCTGAATTGCACGTCGAGTTGGTGCGGCATCGATTGCAGCACACGCTGGAACAAGCAAGTGCAGCGAATTTCGATGTCGAGCTGGACGTGCGAGACGAAGCGGTCGAGGTTGTCGTGACGGGCTTCAGTGACACTTTGCCAGCTCTCGTTCGTGCTGTCATGCTGGAAATTTTGCGGTCATCGAAGGCGTCGGAGGTTGCGTCGGAGCTGACTCTGGCCCGAGAAGAGCTGGAGCGCGAGTACCTCAACGCAACGTTGTCTCCTCGAGCTAAGGCGTACGAGTTGCGTCTGCAAATGCTCGAGAGTAGGGCCGTGACCACAGACGACAAGCTGGGGGCGCTCCAAAGCAAGGAAGGTCGTGAAAAGGAGCTCGCAGCAGACCTCTCACGCTTCACGACCACCGTTCTCGGTCGTAGTGAAGGAGTGCCTGCGATACGCTGCCTGGTTATCGGCAACATGAGTCGTGAAGCTGCCGTCAAACTTGTGCACGAAGTCGAGGGCGTCACGACAGGAGACTCTACAGCACAGTTGACTTATGAACCAGACGCTGAGCTCGAGCCTGAGCCGCCTCTCTTGGCTCCCCGATACCACACAATCGCGTTGCCACCGACCAGCAATGGATTGCTAGTTCGTCGAGAAAGTGAGCGCGTTGGGGAGCGGAACTCCGTCGTGGAGGTGTACTTCCAGATCGGCAAAGTCGGCGCGGAAGATCGAGCGTATGCACTCTTGCTGCGGGCTCTGTTGGCTCAACCTCTATTTCACGAGCTCCGCACCAGACAGCAACTCGGTTACACGGTGACGTGCAGCATTCGCGATACGCATGGAGTGCTGGGTCTCAGTGTGAGCGTGCAGTCCGCCTCCCACGCGGCTGGGGCTGTAGCGAAGAAGCTCGATGTCTTTCTGCATGAAGACTTCCCCCACGAGCACCTCCTCTCGGAGAAGCGACTGTCGCCCAAACGCTTTGCCGCCCACGTCCAGACACTGCAAAGAGTATATGCGCGACCAGACTCGACGTTGGTGGAGCAGAGCGAACGGTACTGGGAAGAAATCGTTAGCGGTCGGCTGGAATTCGACTTGGACGTTCGCATAGCCAACGCTCTGGGAAGCTGTACGCGTCAGGGCCTGGTCAAGCGGTACCAGTGCTGGTTGCAAGGCAGTACTAGCTGCTGCAACGACTGCCCAAAGAGTCCCCACTCAGAGCGCAAGGTGCTTCACAAAGCGAGCAACAAAGGCCATCGCGGCCCTCGAAAGCTCAGAGTGCACGTAGTGGGCAAATGCAGCCCGTTCAAGCCGCTCGAGCAACTCGTGCCTCCAGACAAGACGCCGGTGGTCATCACAGGCGACCTTCATGATTTCAAGCGCGAGCTGCAGTGCCATTGCCACGTTGAGGATAATGCTGCTGGATGTTAAGGGGGCAATCTATTGGGACTACATGTAGTCGTTGTTGTCCACGGCTGACTAACGCACGGATATCTACATACTATTGGTCTCGGACCCGTGTATTCGTCAACCTTCGCCCTGCTCCTCGTTGGCTTTTTGGTACTCGCTCAACTCTGACGGTGTCACGAAGTTGTGTATGGACGGCCGGTGTATTGTTACGGTGCTTCCCCGTCGAAGGCGTGAAGGCGGCGAGGACGCGCTACCTGCGTTTGATCCGTCTTCGCTCGATTTCGACCCACGCCGCAGCAGATTCCTCACCGAGCCTCGAGACATGGACATCTCGTGCAGGGCATCGGCCACCACCAGGCGCTTCTCTAGACTCAGAACGCGATTCTCAAGGTCCTCGTTCTGCGTCGCCATGCGCGTCTTCATCGCCTCCACCTCGTCCGACACGCGCGACACCTGCTCTAGCAAACTTTGCAGCGTCAACTCGAGCACGAGAGCCCAGGTCGGAACGTTTTCTGGCGACGTCGGCGCGGACTGAGCTGCGCTCGAGCTAAGGATACTTGCTGCTTCATTCGACAAGGAGTTTCGCGGACTTAAGCCACTGCGTTCATTCTCCTGCAGCGTTGACATGGTTGGTACGTGCTGGCGGAGCTGATACGGTTGCTGTTGCTGTGTACGCGGTGGAGAGCGCTGGAGTTGGTTCGGCTGGAGCTGAAGCTGCTGCATGAGAGCGAGCGGGCCGCTGGTAGCGGGCAGTGATAGGGACCCTCCTCCTCCGCTCGCCGGTGGCGCCTCGGCCTCGGCGGGTGATTCTCGTATGGCCGCTGCTGCTATAATGCTGCTAAGCTTCCGCTTGCTTCGTCCCCCGCGGTCGGCAGTCTGCGTGATGAAAAGCTCCGACAGTTCCTCGATCTTGGTGCGGATGTACTCGACGTTGACCTCCATCATCTCGAGCATCGTCATCTGCGAGTCCATGGGGTCGCTGACGTCGTGCGAATGCACCTGCCGCTTCACCTGTCGGTATTTGCCCAGCACGGTGAACAGTTTGAGCTCTGCGCGACGTAAGGCTCGTTTGGTGCTGGTGGTGCCTATGGGGTTGCCGCCTTTGGGGCTCTCGACAGGAACTTCCGTGCTCGTGACACTCACAGACCCATTCTCTCCTCCTCTGTCTGGGCGGCTGGCTAGACCCGAATGCCGGCGCTGTGCTGCTCGGAGCTGTACGAACGCCTGAAGAGCTCGAGCTGCGTGATCGTTGATGAGCCGGCGGTTTTCGTCCTTCTTGAGGAAGGCGTTCACTTTGTGCTCCGAGCGCGTGAGCACCAGGTAGTTGCTCATGACTGCGATGGTGACAGCAGTGGAGAGAGTGCCGAAGATGCCGGCGCACACAGCGATGGCCCGCCCTAACGTCGTTCGGGGCACAACGTCGCCGTATCCGATGGTCAAGATGGTGATGATAAGCATCCACAGCGCGTCGTCCAGCAGCATGGGCTGGCAGCACGAGTTTTGTTTGAAGGCGCAAAGGAATCGCTCCGCCACGTACAGCGCGTAACCAGCGACAAACCCGAGCGCGGCGAAGCTCGCCATTAAACAACTCGTCGGGTGGTTCTTGAGCGTCGACTTTAGGAAGAACGTGGCCGTGAAGTCGACGTTGGTCAACGCGCCGATGAACCAGCCGTTGCTCGAGTTGAACGAGTTGCGGAACTGCACGACGCGCACCACGAGAGCCACGCGCGTGAACATGAGCAGACTCGTGGCCACCGTCAGCTGCGGCCACTTGGGATCCACGTCCTCGATTCCAGGGAACGGGTGCACAGCGAGCACGGCCATCTCGAGCAGGAGTATTCGGCGCAGCGACGAGCTCAGCAGCGTGGCTTTGGGCGGCATGATGTTCTTGAGCTTCATGACCTCGCACTCGGCGGCGTAGTAGAGGTAGACGTAGTACAGCATGAGCGCTGTCGAGAAGGTGATGAGGATCCGCAGCGCCAAGAGAATCATCCGGCCCTCTTGCACCGGCACAGACGCGCCCAGAGCCTCGAAGCACTGCGGACACTGCGTCGTCGACTCCACGGGACACGTATCGGGCAAAGTCTGCGTGTTGGCGAACCACAAGTACTCCATCTGCACCATCATGAGCGCGAGGCCGAAGAAGCCGTAGAAGAGCTGGAAGGCCGTGTGTCTCCGCTGCGCGCGCACGAGCGTCACGCGCTGCTCCTGCACCGAGGCCATCTCGGCGCTCGTGGCTCGGGCCTTGCTGCTGCTGCTGCTGAACGTGTGAGTGGCATTTGCTTTGGGCTTCTGCGGGGCTGGCACGGTCACTGCGCCTGGGCCGGGGCGCGCGTGCGCTTCAGTCGCCTCGGCCGCCGCAGCCATGGCGGACGTGTCCAGCGGCACGATCTCGTTGCGGCTCGGCATTTGGATGGAGGCTGCTGGCAAGGAGGACACGCACGCGGCACCACAAACTCACGCGGCGAGACTCTGGGGCGGCCAGGACGCTGCGCAGGCATTCACTCGCGCGCGGCTGGAGCTGGTCGGCAAAGTCCTCGGTCCGCACGCACGCCCGGAGCTTGAAGATGTCTCGCCCGCTGTAACTTACTACGCAGTAGTGGCGAACTCCATGCAGCATGCATCGGCGTATTAATAGGGACCCAACTCAATCAGTTTCTCTCCTCTCTTCAGCCTCTCGAACGTGTGAACGAACCTCTCGCGCATCGCATGACCGCGACTGGAAATAGCGTCGCGACCAGACCAGCGCGCCACTTAGCTGCATCACCGTGCCTACATATGTGCATACGTGCAGCACGACAGTCAACAACAATGGCACCCACACACACATAGACTGCCACAACGAGAACACCGAGCCGTAACGCAAAGAAGCCTGCCGTTAAATTAGCCGAGTCTCTCTACGCGGATTAAATCCACTCAAATCCTCTCCTTCCTCCTTCTGGCACGACCACTCAACAGAGATCGATCGATCGCACTAGGGCGGGCGTCAGGTCATGATGGGCGCAGTCAAGTCGAGCAACTTAGTAGAAGAAGCCGATGATCTTGCCACCCGTGTGTTTGCGGCGGGCCTCGTGGTGGTCCATGATGCCGTACGTGGTGCTGACCACGATGTGGCCGAACTGGCGCGAGGGCAGCAGGTTGTTGATCCACTTCTCGTAGTCGGCCAGCTTGACGTCGAAGCGGGGCGAGATGACACCGCACTTGTTGATGCGGCCCTTGAGCTCCACGACGATCTTGCCGGCGCGGTGGTCGTCCACGATCTCGAACTCGCCGATGTAGCCGTTCTTCTGCATGACCTGCAGGAACTTGACGATCACCTTGGAGCTCGGGCGGATGAGCACCTGGCGCTTTCCGCGCTTCTCAGCGTTGTACATCGTCTTAAGGCAGTCGGCCAGCACGCTCATACGAACCATGGCTGTAGGGAGAACAATACAGCAACACATTAATGCCTACGTCTACTAGCCAAGGTCAGCCGCCGCCCGCGCCCACAGCCCTCCACACTGCGAACCCTCCCCCTAGAGGAGAGAGGGCGAGCGACGGAGACTGCAGCACGCGGGACGGACGGAGCCTCCAAAGCCGCGCGGCAGCTCGCCCCGACTGCTGCTGCTGCTGGAAGGGCAGAGCAGAGTCCAAGGGAGAACTGCCGCGCGGCTTCTCTGATGCTGCTGCTGGAGCGGCGGGCGGCGGCGTGAGCGGTGGTGGCGATGGTGGCGGTGGGCTGCACGTACTTGCTAGTGGGGGTGGTTAGCTTCGAAAAGACTGGAGAGAGATTTGCGAATGGCAACCAAGAGCCCCATTGCGGAGGCAAGAGCCAACACCACTCGCGCTGTTGACTGGTGGGGAGGGGATGGTGTGGAGATACATAGTTTGGAGTGGTGCACATGGATTTATCCTTTTGATATCGGTAGGGCGGATCGGTAAAACACAACATCTGCGTTAAAAAGGACAGTTCCGTTGCAAAACACCGACATAGTCGTAAGTAAAACACAATAGATCCGCTATAAAAAACGTCCTGATGATACGTTGAAGGTCAAGTTGAAGCCGTACAGCAACTTATTATCTTTCTTTCTCTAGCATACATATCGACAGGAATGTACACTTGCTATGCTTTTAGTGACTCTGCTGCCTACTCGCCGCTACTTGCGTCGGTGGCGTCTTGCACCTCAGGAGAGAGGCCGCCACCGTCCGTCGGGCCCGAGTCAATGATGCGCAGGCTGCGAAGGAACTCCGGGTACGAGACGTACGTCCGCGTCTCCTCCGTCTCCTCCCCCGCGTTCGACGGACGCCGCACGGTCGTGTGGTGCGCGAAGGCGTCAGCGAGCTGCTCCAGCTGCGAGAGCTTCAGCGGCGCGCCGTGCTCCTCGTTGATGGCCTGCATCGTGGCCACGAACTGCTCCTTCGTGACGTACCCGTGGCGCTTGCGGTCCAGTATCCGGAACAGGAACTTGATGTACAGCCGCTGCTCGTGCAGCGACTGCTTGACGCTGTCCACGAACGTGTCCGCCCACGCCTGGTTCTTCGACGCCTGCCCCTCCTGCGCGATGTCATCATCACCGGACAACGAGTCACGGACGTCTAGCGCGGCCAAGTTCGTGTTGGACGCGCCGAGACTCGCCAGCCACAGGCGCCGCTGGAAGGTGCTGTCAGGTGAGAACGTGTCCTCGAACACGACCCAGTCCAAGCCCCGCGTATCCCACTGATGCCGCTGGTTGATGCCGTAGTAGCTGAGAAGGATCGAGTTGAACAGCAGCTGCGCCTCTTCATTGTCCAGCTCCGGCACCATGTTCAGCTCATGCGTCCCTTTCAAGATGTCGTCCACCGAGAGCTTTCCTGTCTTGCTGTGGTTAAACGCGTCGAACGCATCTCGTAGCGAGTTGAACTTGTTGGGATTCTGCAGCAACGTGGCGCAGCGGTTCAGAAGCGATATGGCCTTTGTGTCGTCCACCTCGAAGAGCTCCTGCAGATAGTCAGCGCGGCTGAACTCGGCGAAGAAGGAACAGAACTCCTGGTAGTCCACCACGCCGTCGTGATTCTGGTCCAGGTGCTGCATCAGCTCGAAAATCTGCTGCTCTGAAAGCGTGTCGCCCAGCTGCAGCTTGCCTTGAATGGTGTTCCGGAACACCTCGTACGTGACCAGTCCGTTGCGCAGGTAGCTCTCCTTCGGCTGGAACTTGCCGTCTCCGTTGGTTGGAGTAACTGAGCCATTTTCGTCGGGTTTCGAGGTGGGTTTCGTAACCAGTTCCTTCTTGGCGGCTCCCGCAGGCGGCGACTGGAAGAGATTGAAGGCAAAGTGCAGCTTGTCCTGTAGCGTCATTTTCTCCGAATCCGTCTCGGAAGGACGAGGTAGCGCTTGGCAGAAGCCTATCCACACCTTGCGGATCAGGTTCCGTCTCCACTCCACATTGCCTCCGTCCAGTTCAACCGTGTATCGATTCAGGAACTTCTGGTAGTCAACACCACCTTGCTGATCTTCTTCGGCCAGTTGGTGAAAGTAGGAGAGGAAGCTCGCCTGGATGCCTAAAACCTTCTGTAAAGTTGCCTTCCACTCCAGTTTCGTAACGCGCCCAGATCCCGTGGTATCCAACTCGTTGAATGCAGAAAGCAGCGCATTCTTCTTTTCGCAAATGATCTCCACAAGAGACATCAATGTTCTGCGCTCCAACCGCTGAGCTTTCTTTCGCCACTCGTTTCTTCCAGCATCCTTGAGCTTCTGAAGCGGTTGGGAGGAGAATTGCACCACGTGCGGCTTCACTTCGTTGTCTTCGCCCAGTTCAAGCTGGACATACGCACCCTTGTTGGTCTGGGAACCGCAGTAGCTCGACGCCGAAAATACTGTCAACAGCAAACCATCGTGGACGATATCGAAACCTTCTTCTCGGCATTCGTGCGACCGAATGATGAGGCTGATCCCATTTTGCGCACAAAATGCTTTCGTGATATCCGGTCCGAACTCCACACCAGCTCCGCGACTTGACGGCTTCCAGCCATCTTCATCGCGCGGGTCGCTCCACAATAGATGTGTGAACACTTCGTCAGCCCGGCTCGTGCCTTGCGTAGGGATTTCACGTCTGTGGTCAAGCTGGAGAAGCTCCTCGATCGTCACGTTTTCGTGGTTACTCAGCCCGCCATGCACAATGAAAACACGTTTGTTGAGTAGAGCGAAAATCGGGAACAGACCGAAGACCGTCTCGAACATCTGGAACAGCTTCATCGGTGAATAGTTCATCGACGTACCCAGACCGCTCCATCCGGCCACCTCGTCATTGTCCGTGCCGTACTTGGTGTACACTTCGTCCTCAAAGCCGAACACCTCGTTAATCATGCGCTCTTCGTGGTTGCCGCGGTTCAAAAACACGAAATCGGGGTACAGCAGCTTGAATATTAGCAGAAGCAGAATGACCTCGATGCCATGTGATCCACGATCCACGAAGTCGCCGTTGAAGAGGTACCACGTTTTGCTGCTAGGCACTCCGTTCTTGTCCATGATCGTAAGTAAATCCTCCAACTGCCCGTGGAGGTCGCCCACTACAACCAACTGCACACCCATGGGGATCTCGATGTCATTCATGGGCGACTCGTGCATCTTCCGAAACAGCTTCTCCGACTCGTCCAGGATCTGGCGAACGAACACGCGGTGCAGCAAAATGCCATTGCGGAACTGATTGATGAGCTTCTTCACCGTGTCGAGCCGCAGCGGGAACGACACATGGACGCCGCGGTAGTGCGAGAGCGACTCCTTCACTCGGTCCTTTTCTGATACATCGTCGTCGGGGAACTGCATTGTGTCTAACGAGCCGAGCATCGGCACCATTGAGTGCAATTCGTTGATACTCGTGGACTTGTTGAGTATTCGCACCATCTGCACTGTGCGCTGCTCCTGAACGGTCTCCAGCAGGTTCCATGTGTTGAAGTTGAGCTGCGTCCTGAAGACCGCGTACGACAAGTGCTGGCGGATCGCGTTCTTGATGCGGTTGGCCGACAGAACCGCGTCAGAGTAGAGCTCCACGTGCTCCAGCGCAAACCTGCGCATCTGGTTGTCCTTCTTGACCAGCTCCACGTTCACGAACGCACTGCCGTCAACGGAGTCGTCCACAGCGTCGACCTGCACAACTCGGCCGACCAAAATGCCGTACACCAGGACGCGCGTGCCCACCTTGAGCGACGACTTCTGGATCTTGATGGGCGAGCAGTCCCGACAGATGCGCACTTCGTCGTAGTAGCCTTGCATGGGCAGCCTCGGCACGAACACCGAGCACTCGTCGCACATGCACGTGCCGCACTTGCTGCACGTCGCGTCGTCAACGAACCACGAAGCAAGCACACACACACAAGCCAATGGCGTGTCAGATCAAGCGAAACGGCCTGCAAAATAGCGTGACGCTGCGTACCGGCAGTGGTGCGGGCGGATGAAGAAGCTGAACTCCTTCTTGCAGACCATGCAGCACTTGGAGTTCTGCACCCAGATGGGGCGATGCGCGAGGCGGAAGGCGCGCTCCCACTTGAGGTACACGGCGTCCTTGCCCGCGCGCAGCTTCCAGCTCATGAGCTGCCCCGTGGGCGAGTAGCCCGTGAGCTGCATCTCCAGCTTCTTGCGGTTGAACACGAGCCCGCGCTTGATGAGGTCGGCGTCGTACTCGTCCTCGCTCTTGGCCAGGTCCTTGGCGTTCACGGACGCGTTGAGCATCATGACGCCGCGCAGGTGCTTGGACGTGAGCGTCAGGTGCACTCTGCGGGGCCCCTCGGGCCCGCCGCCGGGCGCCGCCGCGGGCATCGGCAGCTCGTAGTAGCAGAAGCGGCCGTTGCGGAACAGCAGGAAGTAGCGGAAGTGCGCGTAGTCGCCCAGCTTGATGAGCGCGCCCTCCATGAGCTTGTGGTCCTCGTAGTAGTTGTTCACGGGCTCCTCCTCGCCCGAGACCCAGTGGCCCAGCCACGCGCGCGACGTGAAGCCCTCCGTGTCCATGCTGGCGGCGGCGAGAACTTCCCTTGCAGCCGGCAAACGATTAACTGAGATTCCGCTGTTCAGTCCTCTCCCTCTTGATCGGCTGGGCTAATAAATAGGGAATTGCAGGTTTGCATTGGTTTGTTTTATTGGCATTTCAATCAATAGCTACGATTGGTTAGACAAGGCGATACATTAGTAGAGGTTATGCGTGTGCCCTATCACCGGTCGGAGTTCAACGGCCGCTGAATGTGGCACCAATGCCAGTGGCATCACAGCGCTGTTTGAGGACGGTATGAAGCGTAGCAGTGGCGAATTAAATGTGGCGTCTAAGTGATAAATGTGGTATTTGTCCAAAACCTGACTGAGCCGGTATAACCATAACGAGGTTCACGTGACAAGTCAAGTTGAAGCGAAGGAAGAGGGCATGCCGCTGGACAGCTACGTCGTGCGCCTCTCGCTGGCGGAGGGCTCCGAGCCGCTCGCGGGGCCTCTCGCGCCGCTGCTGGAGCTGCTGCGTCACCCTCCGACGCTGGAGAACCCCGTGCCCTGCGTCGTGCTGAGCATCCACGGTGGACGAGATCGCCAACCTCTTCCTGGAGCAGGTGGCTGTCGCTCTATTCGTCTGTATTCCACAGCTATAATGCTACAGTGACGAGGGGCTGACGGACTGTGTGCAGGGAATCCTGACAGGCATCGTGGCCCGGCAAAAGGCAGGCCAGAGGGGCCTATTCGTGCCGGTGCCGGTCGACTCGACGATCGGAATCATCAGCGGCAAGATGGAGGAGCTGGCGGCGTCGGTGGGCGCCGACGTGCAGATGAGAGTGGAGAACTTTGCCAACGTCGCATCCAACGGTGAGCACTCAGCTTAGAGCATGCTGGTGCGTCTACAGCTTGAGAGCTAATTAAGGTGGCCTCAAACTGCGCCTTTGTGTTTGCAGCGAGCGAAGTCTTCGACATGCTGCTGAGGACGGTGCTCAAGTTCCAGTTTCAGTCCAACGGCTGTCTCCAGTTTGAGAGGAGGAACGAGGCGCCTCAGGTGCTGATGATAATGCGAACCTCGCTCAGGAGACGTGCCGACGCTTGCCATTCTGAATGTGCTGCTGGTAACAGACGCGACAGGGCGGCCAGTGATCGAGCTGGTACGATGAATGCTGTGTGATCGACCTTTTACACGCTCATTAGGCTGACTGGACGGATCCTTGTGCTGCAGGAATGCATGCCCAAGATGATGAGCTTGGTAACGCTAGCAGAACCCATTGGACCCAGGCAGTACGCGCCCTCATCGGGCTCTGTGATGATCTTACCACGTCTGGGCAAAGGCTGGCTAGTCTCACGTTTCAGCAATACCCCAGCCACGGGAGCGGAAAGAGCGGGCAAGGCGAGACTGGCTGGAGATGTCAAGCCTGACGCATTCGTTCAACCAGTGAGGTACGCAAACCGAATGATTGTGCCTATTGGTGTGTTATCTGGTGGATAACACATGTGGTTGGTTTCCAAGCTCTGTGAAAGGATTTCATCGCTACGCTCCGAGGACCGACAAGGAGTTTCGGCGCTACTGGCTTGGCGTTCATCGCATTCGTACGTCCTGAAGATACCTGATTATTATTCATGAAATGTGAACACGTGTTAACATTGATCCTTGTGAAGGCTTGCCGGAGGACTTCGGAGGCTACGCTCACGTTACGTTTGCTGGGAGGTTGGGGTTGAAGCTAACGTACCCGGCTTGCTGCGTCGCGTGCCAGTGGGCCATTTTGCCTCGCGAGACGCGCGCGCAGTCTGTGGAGGTGATTGAACAGTTCCAGTTCCTTTTACAGCAAATGGTCGGCAAAAAAGCGATAACGGTGAGTAGGGCCACCGAGCTGCCCAGCACCACAAACGCGCTCCCTGCGATCGGCTTGATCTCCCAAGAGATCCTATCGCACCCCGCGCTCGATACAAAATCTGCAATGAAGAGCGAGCCGACGCTGAACCAGCTCAAGAGGCAGCTCCAGGAAGACGTGAAGGAGCAGAAAGTGATGGTTAGTGCCAATAAGCAACTGAAGAAGCAGCGCGCAAAGGCCCCACGAGTGAAAAGCCAGCGCGTGAAGCGTCAAGGAGTGAAGAGCGAGCAGCTGAAGTAGTGTTTCTGTAGCATTGTGAGTGAAGCATGAGCTGTGTTTGGTAAGCCTCTGAGCATTACTGGTTACAGTGTACCAAGTGTCTCTTGATCCGCTAAGAAGTATCTTTCGGTGGTCGCGTTTCGCGTCCCTTCGAGTGCAAAGAGGCATGCAGTGCTGGATTCCACTTGTGCAGCGGAGAGGATGGCTCGGACCAACAGCGCGCTCATGCTGAGCATGGGCACCGTCAATATGTGGGGGTTCTCGCCCGCCTACGACGTGTGCAGCGGACTTCCCGAGTGGGAGAAGAGCGACAAATCCAGCGCAGCAGGCAGCTCAAGTGCGGATGTCAACGAGGAGAAAGCGTCTGCGGAGCCGATCAACATTTTGCTGGCTGGGCCCGGGGATGTGCGCCACGTGCTGGCGACTATTGCGCGCCGCCGTCGATGGGACCCAGCGCTGACGCATCGACCCGTGCACATTTACCTGTTCGAGAAAGCCATCGAGACGCTCTCACGTGACTTATTGCTGCTTCAAGTTGCACTTGACAAGAGTCTCCCTTTGCGCCAACGCTGCAACACCTTTCTGGAGATTTTCGGCAATGCTCGAGTGCAGGTACGCGGCGGAGGAGAGCGGTAAGCGACGTAACAGAGCGTTGTACTCACGTTTGAATGCTATTGTGGGTTGAAGGAGAGGACGAGTGCCTACATCGAAGAGCAGGCAAAGCTGCTGATGGACTTTGTCTACAACGATCGAGGTCCGTTTGCGGGTCTTGTTGATCTGTCGCACCTGAAGATGCGAACTCACGACGACCTCATCGACACGTTCCGAAGCTGGTTTCAAAGTGTCAAGTTTGATGGTAAGATTTATCGTAACCCGGGAAGAAGATAATTTCCAGAGCTAACGGGTCACGCCTCGTTTCCGCAGTCAACACACTTCGAGATCATCGTCTCCGTCACTACTACGAAGTTCGATACGACTACCGAGACAACCTGATCGACTGGGACTACACCGTACGTACTTAAGTATTGCAGTTCCTAGGATCAGTGTGCGTGTTATTTTGACTCCGTGTTATTTCAATCTACCCTGCGCACCAGATGAATCTCAAGAAGATCGAAAATGCCAGCGTGATTCACATTCGCCAGTATCGCAACTGGAGGAACTCGGGCGTGGCGTTTGAATTCGGTGACCAAACGTACACGGTGCCAAACCGCACGATGGCAGCGTATACGGAGGTAAGCGGGCGTTGGCACTTTCAAATTGCAAGCCAATTAATCTGACTGTGATGTTGATTCAATCGGACAGGCAAAGAAGAAACGCCACGGGTCCGTGTTGTGCCGAGGCATGTGGACTGACATTATCGTGAGTCCCTATATATCGTTCGGTGTCCACTGTGAGAAGCCAAACAAGTTTGCAGAGCAGCTCTTCGAGATTCACAACAAGGGGACGGGCGTTGAGCAGAACCGCCATGTAAGCTATTCTGTAGTTGACTGGGGCTTCCGTGTTCATTGTTTAATCTTATTGTTTCGAATGGGCAGAACACGGTGGAAGTTGCAGTGTACAACGTGCTCTCGTATCTGTACGAGATCGAGACGGGGGAAACGTACAAAATGGACAAGGTACGTGGATGCAAGCTTTTGTCTTTGTTCGTGACAACTGACACGATCATTTCTTTTGCCAGGAACACGACATCTTCAGTGGCATTGGTGACCCTGAGGGGGGCCAAGATTCTGGCAATCAACCAACGGAAGACAAGCCCCACCCGCGGTTTGAAGAGCTAGACGAAGAAACGAACCAGCCAAAGACGACCGAAGAGTAATGCTCACGCTGACGAGTCGCTCTATCACTGTTGTTTGACTAACTTTCTGGTGCATATAGGGAAACTCTGAAGCTGCAAGCAGAAGCTGAACGTCGCGATAAGATCATCAGGCAGTCCTTGCAGGATGTGAAGGTACGCTCTATTGTAGCTATGCTGAGGAAGAGATTTTCACGAGTTACCATTTTCCACTCTGATACTGCAGATCATTCCGCTGACAGGAAACATGGAGGATTTATTCTCGAAAAAGCGCTACACGAACCTATTCGACTACGCTTTTATTTCATCACAGCAGTGCCACACACTTCAGCCCTCTGACGACGTGGAGGAGCATGCGAAAGCGACTTTCACGAACATTTTGAAGTGCGGTGCAGCCGTCGACGTCGAGTCGTCTGTGTACGTACCGAAGCCGCCATGACTTGTACTATATTCAGACCAATTGATAATGGTTGCTTGCATAGGTTCATGCTGCCCCTGAAAGAAGAGCAACGTGCTCTCTACGTGGCGAAGTTGCAGGAGTGGATGGCGCACCATACACTAAAGCCTACCTACCGCTTCAGCAGCAGGAGCGAACCCTCCTGCCAAGACATGACCGAGATCAAGAACACAGTGCTGCGTTTTAGCTACACTGGGAAAACAGTCTGATGTTCTCATCACCTGCAGTGGTCAAGGGCGAACGGGGTAACAGTAATTCATTGTGTATTCGCGAGAACCAACCGGCTTACTACTTGCACTTGTATGCTCTGTTTGACAACCAGGCTTGTACTACACTGTGTTTTGCGACTCCACGGCGCGGAGAACGGCGCGGAGTTTCTATTTCTATTTCTAAATCCACGTCAGCCGCCCATCACCCTCTGTGCCCTTTCAGGATCGCCCCCAGCTGTCTCAAAACGCGGTATGCCGCAGCCGGGTTGCTCGAAAACATGCGACCGCCTGCCGCTGTGCGCACAGCGTGGCGAGCTCGGACCGCCGTCGCGCCAGCACCTGTGCCGTGTTGCGCTGTGTTGGAAGGAAGGCGCTAGCCCTACTATCTATAGACTGTAGACTGTGGACTATCGCTCTGTCAGCAGCGCCGCGCTCGGGTTTCCACCGTTCCACGAATGCACATGAGGCAGAAAATCTGCAGCAGCAGCTGAGGGGAAAGTTTTACCTGGATCGTGCGGTTTCTATCGTTTGGGCGCACGGTTTGTTCTGCACAATGCGTCTGCGAGCGAGCGAGTAGCGTGAAAATTGCCATGTCGTCGAGCGCGCTGTGTTACTTGGCAGTTCGGCCTCGTTCCCTACTCCAGCCAAAACTGTGGCAACTGGACTTTGCGTGCGTGGTGGGTCTCTGAAGTGGCATGACGCGCAACGTAGTAACCACATTTCCGTTCACCAAAGGCAGCAAGGGGGTCTATGATTGCATGCACTACCTGGCCAGCTCCAACTGTGCTTCACGTCTTCAACACCCATCGTCACCGTGTGGAGTTCTCACTCACGCGGCCAAGCCTTCTTGCGACAGATGAGCTAGGGGCCTCTGCTACTTTACTTTCAGACATCAACACGAATTGTTGCCAACTAGTATCCACACATCCTTCTAGTGGCGTTTGCTCTGTGCACTAGCCATCTTCGAGTCTCGAAGGTGCCGCTGTTGGACGTCCATGCCGCCGCAGCCCCACCGTGTTTTGCGAATCCCGCGTAACGGATACTTCAACGTGCGGATCTTTTTCCGTAACGGCCGATGCCAGTCACTCGAAACGGCCCGCGACGTTAGTGCCGCGCTCACGCTGGTTGTGTTGTGCGCAGCCGATGCCTATCAAGCGCGCGGCATTCTCACGGTTACCCGCTGGGAGATATCAGCGGCGAGGGCAATGCATACGATAATGTCCGTCGTCAGCGTGCGTGCTTCCCGCCGCCTTCTTCGCTCCGGATTCGGTCGAAAACGGTTTTTCGCTGGTGTAGTGGCGCACGATCGATAGAAACGTGGAAAGTTTGCAACAATAAATCATGCCAGACTTGTCTTTACAAAAAGGCAACAAACAATGAGGCTGCTATGATAGCAGCAGCAGCAGCAGCAACAGCAGCAACGCGAACACCATCGACCGGCCGCAACAACAGGCGTACGCTCTAGCTTGCTGGCCTGTGGCTAGTAGACCGGCAAGGCTGGATGCAGGACAGCCGCGAGTGATTCACGACGCAAAGGCCTCCGCCAGCGAGCTCCACATGAGCCGTGTGTCGTTGGCTGCGCTGCCGCCGCCCGAGTAGTCGAGCGTGTCGGCGTTCCACATGCCCACGCCGCGCAGCCCGAGCTCCCGCACGAGGCGGTACTTGGCGCGCAGACTGCGCGGGTTGTCGAACCAAATCTGCGACTGGTGCCCCTCCTGCGCGTACCACACGAACGGGGTCTCCGTCGTGGGGTCCCATTGCTCGACGAGCCCGTG
>JAIKVJ010001094.1:0-21887 GCA_024679225.1 Phytophthora pisi
AGCTCGATCCGCCGGTAACGCTTGGCCTACACGCCGACCGCTTGGCTCTGTCGTCGACTGTTTACCTATTGTTAACCCCTCTAGCCCCGCGATTTTGGGCAAAAGTTACCCTGTATTCTACAGGATAAGTAAATGACTTGATTTTACTATTGCGGAGTTTTTTGCAAGGATGGTGAAACTCACAATCAATTCTTGTTTTCTACAGTGTGCTGTACAGGGTATCATTGGTAGCTGTCTTGTGATACCCTGTATTCTCCGTATCCAAATTATAGGTTTGTAGAGAAAAATGTCAAAATTCAACAAATACCATCACTCACAAACTATCTGCATTCATTCTCGATTATTGCCTGCATCACTGGGAACACTGTTCGAACTTCGTGCACTACACGACCTGACACTTGAGCTTGAGCTGCCGTCGCTATCACTGGAGTCGTCGGCAGCTTCGCTGGCTTGTTGTACGTCACGTACTTTTGCAGTGCGCACTCTGATCGCCTTGAGTCCTGGAGGAATGCTGTCACCACCACGTCAAAGGTCATGCCAAATTTGGCTGCAGGTCGCAGAGTTTGTCGGGTGCTGGCGAACCTTTTGGCAGAGGTCAACCTTTCCTTTGGCGCGTGCAGCGTCGTCCGCAGCCCCTTTTGACCTTTCCTCGGTACACTCAACGCAGTAGAAGGTCGTCTCCCACGGATTTATCCCCGGCCGAAGGAGTGAACACATCTTGCAACCATACTGGCGACGCTTCCTCGTCTCTTTGCCGTTCTTCCCCCGCGTGACGGGGTAGGTGTCCACTTGCTTTGTCGTGTGACGTCCTGGTAGCGTGTAGCGTGTAGCGCGGTGCTGGCGACGGCGGTACTGGCGTGTCCACCAGCGCTCGGACAGACAAGTCACCTTCGAAGTCCGCGGCCCCCACTCCCAGCAGCGCCGTCTGCATCAATCGCATGAACTCGGCATGAGTAGGTGGAGCTTTGCCGGGTGCACGCTGAGCTTGGACACGTCGATAAATGATGTAAGCGTTGACCAACGCCATATCAACCAGCCCGAGACAAATCGTGAGATAATACTTCCTCATTTTCATGGTTCGCTGTAGAATACAGAATAACAATCGTTTGTCAGCAACACAATCTGGAGAAGTACAGGATAAGAAAGATAAAGCAAAACCAACCTGAATTGAATATCGCTGAAGACGTAGTTGATCGTGCAAGTCCGCGCCGCCCATCCCGTCTTGGTAGTCCTTCACAAGCTGTGACGCAGGAACGTCGACAAGTCCAGCACCTGCACGCCTTGACAATCTCGTCGGTCGTGTGACGCAGCCCGTGGCGATGAAGTGCACCGGTCGATTGTCCATCCAGGACACGGCTAACATGCCGGGCTCTGTTTTCGAATGCGCAATTCGATAAGACCCACGTGCCATGGACTTTGGCCGCTTCGCTTGTTTGTATGGGATCGTCTTGCAGTATCCTCGTCGATTGGTCTGGATCGTGCCAACATGGTACATGCCCCGTTGCAGGAGGATGGAGGACAGCAGCACACTGGAGTAGAACCGATCCGTGATAATGAGCCGACGCTTGGGCAGCCCTTCGGGTACCTCTTCAACGTTGCGTATGACAGCGTTGGGCCCTTGGTTCATATCGGCACTGTCGCTGTTGAGTCGCCCCTGGTAGATCTCGGCCCTGTACAGGATAACGAACACACAGAGTAAGTTGTTATCCTGTAGAATACAAGAATCTTAGAACACCATACCTGTAACAGTAGCCACTGTCGGCATCGCACGTCAGGAAGCACTTGGTTTCCCAAGGATGGGGCTTTCCTCGTAGATACTGTCGCATGGGGTTGTACTTGCTTCTCATAGGAATCATTCCTTCGTCGAATGCGATCCGCTGACCGACCGTCATCCCAAGCTTGAAGGTAGTGTTGATCGTGTCAGCGATGGGCTTGATCTTCCAGGTTTTGTACTTGCGTGCGTCGGACCCGTGGTTGTCGCTAAAGTATAGGAACCTTACAATTTCCTCGAAACGCCGCCTTGACATGTAGCGCCCAAACGTGCCTTTGGGCACCGCACCTTGCGCTTCCACGGACCAGTGCTTGGCCATCTTTTCTCGGAAAGGGCACAACGTGCGAGCGCACAAAAGCCCGATAAAAGTCGTCAGCTCATGCGCTTGTATGGGCTTGAACGCTTGCAGCTCCTTCTGCACTTGCTGCAACGTCTTCATCTTGTACCCAGGACGCCTTGCCTTGATGCGTCTTTGGCGATCCATGATCTCGGTCGCAGCCTGGGTTCGGCGCTGTAGCTGGTATCGGTTCGACTCGGTTGCAATCGACAGCCACATCGACTTGGGCAAGAACAAGAAGAAGAGCCCTTCAACGCTGTTTCCCAGTGCATGTGCCAACTCCGTCGGAGCAGCAGAAGCGTGTGCGAGCTCGGCAGCGGGTAGTTGCAGAGAAGTACCTTCAACATCAAAGCAACAAGTTTCGTTAGTGTCTCGTACAGGATAACGTGAGCATCATTAGACCGATATCCTGTATAATACAGATCGGTACTTACTTTCGTCTTCGAAGTATGTCGTCCAGCCAGTCTTCGCGTGCTCACTCAACTGGTCCTTGGTCATCTTGTCAAACGGCGTTCCGGCAGATAGATCGACAGCGTCTTCTTCATCACTTGTCGCTTCATTTGAGCTCTCGCTTGTGCCTTCTACATCGGATTCGCCTTCGTCATCGTCGACCCTAGAGTCATCATCATCACCAGAGTCCATTTGATCATTGCCGGTAGAGATGTCGGCACTTTCAGCCGGATGACGAGCGCTTCGAGGCGGCTGAACACGTGTAGGGGTCGTTGGCGAAGGGACGACCCGCGTTGGAGATGTTGTTTTCCGCGCGAGCTTCTTTGGGGTCGCTTTTGCTGGTGACTTGGCGGGCGCTTTGGCGGGTGCCTTGGCGGGCGACTTTGCTGGGGTCGTCTCTGCTGATGACGGGGCTGGTGCTTTGGCGGGAGACTTCGCCGGCGCCTTTGTGAGCGACTTCGCTAGTGACGCGGACGACTGGGACGGCGACTTGGCGGGCACCGTGGTGAGCGTCTTCGTCGGCGACTTGGATGGGGACTTTGGGGCCGGTCTTGAGATCGGGTTCAGAGGTGGAGGTGCGGATTGGCGTGTCGGCGAAGCCTCCACCGGCGAGTCGGACGCCACGGCGGTTGCTGCTACCGCCCCCGCGGGTGTCTGTGCTTCGCGTTCAATGGCTTCCGTAGCTTGGCGTTTGGTAGGAGGGGCCTCGTCGTACAGAACTGTCGCAGAATCCCCATGGCCCACAGCAGATTCATAGTCTTAGAAAACCAACAAAGCTATTATTGTAACTTGCCGCGTACCGTGGACTGGTAGATGCTGCCAGACTTCATCTGCTCCGTCAAAATAGTCGACAAGGTGTGTTGCATTCGTTTCTCCCATCCTGCACGTGTGTAGAAGCGACTTTCGTTGGAGAGGCCCTTCGGCCGCTCAAACCGCCACCCAAGCTTTTTTAGTTTTGTCCACAGCTTGGATCATGTGAGAGGCTTGATGTGCTTGCGTTTACCCATCACGTGTCTGCCTTCACTTGCCTTCCATCCGTCCGATTCGCGAATGGCGCGAATGCTGGGCGCGCGCAAATTCCCTAAATCTCGAAAAACCTGGACCACGAATTATACCCCCGAGCTTAGCAACAACCTTGCTTATCTTGTGATCGGTTCAAATCACTTGGCATTTGTATAGTTTCATTTGATTAAAGTATGCGTGATTTCTTATCCTGTATTATACAGGATAAGAAAAGTGCTTACCCTGTAGAATACAGGAAGCGGGGCTAGAGGGGTTAATGTATGGTTGAATAGCGTCGATTTAGCGTGCGCAAGAGGACCCTAAAGTGTGTTTGGGGTAGTAAATACTCGCTAAACACATATAGCTTGAAATAAATTGTGCTGTGCAGTAGTTTGACACTTTGTACGGTAACTTGTACGACTTATCGAGCACGAGTCGTGCTGCACGACGTATTTATAAAATGGTACTAGAGTACGAATTTTTGTTAGTCGTGTATGGTCAATGATCGCCTAGTTGTGCACGTACGCCATCTCCTGCATGATTTAGCACATCCAATACTGATTCACATCCTTTTGGCACTTTCAGTAAGCGCCATTTCTGAACCAAATCGCTTTCGAAACACGACTCGTGCAACTCGCATCCACAGCCCCTATGATCAATCGCCAAGTACGAACACTAATTAGTACACTAAATAAGAGTGCAAACTGGATGCAAATCACTATAAATGTAATTTCTGTTTTGCGATTCTATCAGGTATGAATACGCATAGGTGAAGTTTAGGTGCAGCTCACTATATCCAAATCACAGTATTGTATCTTACAATTGTTTTTGGCTACAGTAACATCGGGCCTCAGGTCCGATTTTTTACTTTCTAAAATTAGGGGAGATAGTGATTTGTTACTCTTTGTGGTCTCCACTTCCATAAGCTTTGCCCGCTCAACTTTGCGCTCATTTACGTTCGAAGTCGCAAATCGCGTTGATTTGCCAGTAATCTCGGACTTTGCAAGCGAAACACTGTCGCTTCTCTAGTAAAAAGCGAGGATATATCGAAATCTCGTTGATTTTTCAATCCAGGCCCCTTATTTCACCCTGCAACCCCAAAAATTAAAGTTCTCGAGCTCGTTTATCGCCATAAAGGATGAAAAAAGCATAATAACGTTAGTTCCTGTGTAAAATCGTTTTAACAAAGAACATCTTTTCGGATCAGGCGACAAATCTCGGCTGATGGTAATTACACCGGACGAGACTTTGGTTACGATCTCCCTAAATCAGCCCTAATGAGGATGGAGATCATGGCCCTACAAATTCCAAAATGGAAAAAGACCGGCTGCCTCTGAATTACATAAAAGAATGACGGGGAGAATTGCACCTCACATAATAGAGGATAATGATGCGCTGCGCTGCATGAAACCATAATACTTAGAATTTGCACGCATTGCCCTATTCGATTCTTCCCCTCTGGCTCGGTTTCTCTGGGTTGGATCCACCCCTCTTCAAATCCTTAGCCTTATCCCAGGCCAAGGAAACAAGCACAGAATTTGGTACCGCACGCACAGGATTTGGCACCAGGCCGTCGACGCTTTGGGGCACCGTCCGGTGTGTTTATCCTCACCCGACAAATCTATGGGTCTCTGTAGGTCGGTCAAAGTTCAGAATCTCAAAATGAGGTAATTACTAAATGGATTTTGGAGATTGAAAACAATACAAGATTCTAAGCATAATGCGGGTGCCCTCTTGCCTGGGATCGATTTTTTCCCCAAACAATTTCGCCCAACTGTGAATCACCATATCTTTGTTTCTATCTGACGGTTGACTAGGTTACACCAGGGTGCGATCTATAAGAGAAGCATGTGTGTGTGGATTCTTGGATTCTTTGGCAGGAATAAAATGCACGTGAGTTCACGTGAGCTAGGGTTGCACTGCTACTAGTATGCAACACGGAGGTTACCCCTGACATAACCCATTATGCAGTATGATATAGTTTACGGTATGGTTATCCTAGAGGGTTGCGTTGGTTACGTTTTGATTTTTTCGCTTACGACTTGGCAATATTTCGGATTGCCTTCAATCGGACAGGTTTGGATGCCTTTGTTTAGAGTACCGTCATGCCACTTACAGCTAGGTTTCGCGTACAACATTTATTTAGTTGTAAAGACGAAGGCACTGCTCAGCTCCTGGTATTAGTCTCCTTTGCGTATCTAGTATACTTCCCATGATAACTAGCGATCTATCGTTATTTGTAGGAGGATTGAATAACTTCACTCATTGCCCATACACTGACAAAGTCCATCTCGGAGACGCGGACAGGTTTGTAGAGCTAGCGGCTAGAAGAAACTGTCCTCAACCTCCGTACGTTGAGCGGCGCTAACCGAATAGGATCAGCTACATTGTTCGGCGCTGACAACCTCGGACAGGTCTGAGAGCCCCTCTCCTTGCCACTGTAACCCGATATGTAAACGTGCAATAAACGACAGCCCATCCTGTGGACACGCAGACCCTCCGGGGTCTGCTCCACAGCCGAGGCACCACACGCACTGGAACCACAGCCTTCATGGTCGCTAACCTATGCAGGTAATCTCATTATCGACCTGCTAGTCTGTCTTTGTGCTGCTTTACGCTGATGCCCCGCCGTCCTGTCAACGCAAAACGAAACACTTTGCAACCCCGTCAGATATTGGGTGAGGCCGTCACTCTGCTGCCGCAACACCTCACGCGTAGTTCGTGTTAGCCGCTTACTCTCCGACCCGGCAGATTCGCAACTGAGAGCACCCTGAGCCCCCGCTTGGACTAGCTTTCGCTACCACCGACCTAATCTAACTATTTCACCGCCAGGAGGCTCTTCTAGCGAGGTCCTCTCCGTCGGCGATTTTCCGTTATTGCTCCTCCACCACTGGTTTCCTTGTCTTGATGTCGTTGTCCTCGCCCGCATACTATCTTCCTCATCGCCAATTGACGTGTCGCCCCTCCTGGTGGCCGTAGACCGCCGTACACACATCTACCCCATCACTACGTGTGCTGGTGGCGCTAGACGCCTGATTCCTTCCACGCGGGACATATCGGCCACCATACGGTACCCGACTGCCTTGCGTCCAGCACTCCACTCCGTCATTTCTTCCTCCCAGTCAGATCGATCGTTGCGACGTGTAAACACTTGAAGTTTGTATGATGATGTTCACACGAGTTGGTGTACAAGCTGCTCAGTCTGCACGCAAGTGGAGGCTGAGGGAAACGAGACTCTGAACGCCGGAATAGCTTCGGCAGAATGCAGGGACTTGGAAGGGGAGGAGGAGGTCTGCGCTACAGGCGGTAAATGTTGGAATGAATGCAGTCCTCCTTCACTTCTTCCTTAACCCATCGTATGAGCTGTTGGTTCTTGTGCTCGATGAGCCGCACGCTAGCGGCCCCTGGAGAACTATCTCGGGCTTCAACCGTACCGCAGCCAGCATCCAGCATTCAGCACGCGACAGTGTCGTAGTGGGCATTCGTTGACATGTAAGCGCTGAAGGCGCAGCGCAACATGCAACGTCAGCATGGCGTTGATCATAATGTAGATGGCAGCAGTCGTGACGTTGCTCAGAATACAGGCAACAGTAGTGATAGTAGTGTGGGTTCTTTCGGCACCGGGCTGCAACGCACCAGCCGTTGAGCATCCTCGCAAACTGCGGTTATCTCACAATCGTCACTTGGTCGAGAGTGGCTGGCAGTATGGCGCCCTTCGTCACTAAGAACCCACAATATAGAGGGTGATATTCGATAGGCAACTGAGGGGCAGGCAATATAGAGGGTGATATTCGATAGGCAACTGAGGGGCAGGTTGCGTTCTTCGTGTCTGGTGTTGGTGTTGGGAAGGTGTGACATAAACAGGCAACACGTTTTAATATGATCGGCTGAGATTATTTTCATCGGTGTTGACGGCGACACGACTCCCGGAGTCGTGTCGCGGCCAACACCAACAGAAAGGACGGGCATTTCACACAAAGTATTGGATTTCTGAAAAGCCCGAAATGGCGCGGCCACTAGGAACGAGAGCGAGTGAGCGCATCGGGCGCGGTAAACACGTGGGACGGTAGCGGAGTTGCTAGTACAGGGACTTCTGCGCACGTGCTTGTGGTTGCTTATGCCATTTTGTCCCGCTTGGGGGAGCCCAGCAGGCTGCCATCACTTCCGAAAATACCACCCGAAATACTTGCATAGCCAGAATGTGCTGTTGTCCCAAAACACGGACACGAAAGAGCTAACCGATCGGATAGGGGTAGGAGAGAGTCAAAGGTACACATCAGACACCAAACACCAAGAACGCAACCAGCCCCTAAGCTTAATAGTGTAAAGGCTTTGCTTCCAGCCTCGATTTAGGTGCAACCTACGAATTCTCGCCCGATCGTGATAGATAAACTCTGTTATTGACTTTTTAGTAAAAAGTCAATAACAGAGTTTATCTCTCAATAATTAAAAAATGATTATCAACCAATCAAACTGAAGCGTTTATTCAGCCAATCGTAGCGCATATGCAAAAACCTATAGTACGGCTCGTAACGGTCCTTGGACACCGTCGAGATGGACCCGCGCCGCTCCTACATGTGCGTGCTTCTGCCTCTCGCCCTGCCCCTCTAACCGTCCACCCGAGCAGCTCTAACCCGTCGCCCCCCCTCCTCCTCGTGTCTCCTCTAACGCCAGGGAGCTCGTGGCGCTGGACAAGCAGCTGCGGGACCTGCTGCGCGCCAACCCTCTCAACGCCCAAGACGCCAATGCGCTGCGCCGCCGGCTCGTGGACGCGGCCACGCGCCTGGCGGACGCGCACCCGGCCTTCGCAGCGTCCAAGGAGGTGGAGCAGGCGCTGTGGAAGCCCTGCTTCTACCGCCGCATCGAGGACTTCCGCCGCCGCATCCGCAAGTACGCGGCGGCGGCGCAGGCGGATCGCAACGTACGCGAGCACTTTGCGCGCGTGTCCAGCGAGTTCCAGCAGTTCCTGACCGAGGCCGCGGGCTTCTACGCGCATCTGAGGGACGTCTTCGCGCTGTGGCTGCAGCGCAACCGACTGGAGAGCGGTGCGGCAGCCGCGAAGACGAAAGACGGCAGCGACGCCGCGCGCTGCCGCCAGAGCTTGTACCGCTGCTACGTGTTTCTAGGAGATCTGGCGCGCTACCGGGAGCTGCATAGCCAGAAGGCCAAGAAGAACTTTGCGGCGGCCGAGGCGCTGTACCACCGCGCGCTGGCGGTTCTGCCCGAGAACGGCAACCCGCACAACCAGTTGGCGGTGCTGGCCACGTATGTGGAGGCCGAGACCGTGGCCGTGTACCGCTACTGCCGCAGTTTGCTGACAGCGCAGCCGTTCACGACCGCGGAGGAGAATCTGGCGCTGCTGTTTGAGCGCAGTCGCCAACGCCCGCTGGCTGCGCCGATCACGTTCACGTCGCCGTCCCCATCGTCGAAGGAAAAGTCGGCGTTCTTGAAGAGCTATTTGCACCGGCTCACGCGGATGCATGGTATCTTGTTCGCGCTCTCGTCGCCACGTGGGTCTCCCACGGCTTTATCGGGAAGGAGCAGCAACAGTGAAGCAGTGACGCCAGTGTACCCGCGGGACATGGAGGCGGTGCTTTTTAAGGACATGCGGACGCTGCTGAATGCAGGTGTGGTGGGCGATGCATTGTTGCTGAAGGTGGTGGTGACAAATATCTTCTGCATCATTCGGGCCTCCGACTCCCGTTCGCAATCCGCCTCCCTTGAGGATGCACTTCGTCTCTCGATTCGTACGATTACCAGCGTGATGGAGTTTCTTTTGGACAGCTTGGACGCCAAGCCGAAGGCAGGTGCCAATGGCAAACCGACAAAAGACGTGGCATTGTCGGCGCTCCGCCTTGCAGGCCCCGTAGTTGTCTTTTGTGATTACTTGGAACTGCACCCGGATATGATCGAGCAGCTGGAGCAGCTTTTGGTGCATCGCCAGAAGAAACTCTACAGTGACGTGGCCACGAACAACCAAGGAGCCGGCGCGGATCAATTTGCCTCGGCTTTCCTCGAAACGCTGGCTAAGCTTGTCAACCACACGCGCGTTCGCGAGTTGTACGCGCCTCTGGTAGCATCCGCTGGTCAACAGCACAATGATGAGGTGCCGTCTGCCGTCCGTGATCAGCAACACTTGCTCAAAGAAAGTTTCGAGCTTCGAGGCTTTGCACCCCTCGAGCAGAACAGCGCTACGCCTAAGTGGCCAGATGAGTGGGCGTTGCAGACGTCGTCGACTGGAGCTAACAGCGCATCGCCAGTGACTCCGTTGGCAGATGCCGAGTCAGCAAAAATCCGTGCGTGGAAGTTGTATCACTGTGCTCGCTACTTGTGCGATGGGTACGAGGGAGACCCGTTGCTCTTCTGCGGCGCGTCTGGGAAGTTTACGACTTCTCCTGTGGTTGGTGAAGCTGGCCCTCAGCAGGACAATGGCACGTCAGAAGCATTTGCCTCGTTCAATCTCGGATTTCTCTCGGCCAGCAGCTCGAAGCCGCAGCAACAAAGCCAACCACAGGGTGGTGGTGTTAACGACTACCGTTCTGGAACCGGCGTGGATGACGATGACGATTTTGACGACGAGGTGATCGTGTTCCAGCCGTCACCAGCGCTTACTGGAATGTCAGGTAACCATCCCGTGAAGCAGCATGGCGGGTTTATGACTTCTCCGTTGGATACACTTTCCAATGGTGGTGCCTTTAGCCTTCGAGCACCGATCCCAATTTCGTCTGCAGAGGACCACGGACGTATGAGCGTCAGCAGCCAGAGCAACGCGTTTGGTGGTGCTCACAGCGGGTCATTCGGATCGTCTCTTGGCTACCCAAGCTTCAACACCTTCAACGACGCGGGCAGCCTATCAGGTAATCCGTTGCTGTCCGGATGGGGAAACAGCACTAGCAGCAGCAACAACAACACTAACGGCGGCATGCTAGGAGGCAGCTTGAGCTTGGGTATGGGCATGGGATTTGGCGGCAACACTGGTCTCGACGCTGGATTTATGATGCCTGCTACCACTGCAGCTGGAGGTGCTGCGGGAGCTCCAAGCCTTGGAGGCTTCGCAAACCGTGTTGGCGACAGTCAACCCTTCGCTCCCATGGCCGATTTGGCTGCCGTTGAGCGCGAGTCGGCTCTGTACCAGCAGCGGACGTCAAGCTTGAGCGCCTTCCTGGGCGCATCGGCACCTGCCAGCCAGACGCAGGATCCATCTCCTCCTCGCAGTATGCCGAGCCGCCCGCCGCCAGGTTTTGCAGCCGCATCAATGGGCGGCCAGCAGCAGCAGACACCGACCTCGTTCTTCAACCCGTAGAGCCCAGTGTAGCTCTTTTGCTACACCGATCAAGGTTTAACGACGGTACGCAAGGTGGTGTGCTGACCGTCGCTGGGCGGCGGATGTGAAGGCGACAGAAGTAGCGGAGATTTCACGCGGCGAGCGTGATGTTCGATAGTCGTGGAGGGCAGATCGACCTTCCCGCCCTCCAGTTCCCGCGTAGCTGGAGACAATGACGCGAGAACTCAACCAACCTGAACAAGACCACCTCACCATTCCCAACCAGCACACGAAGATACGCGAGACGAGTAGCGATTGAAGTGCACCACGAGATGAACATCAGCCTGCAGTGAACGAACGCGTCACCAGCAGAGACTTGCAGCTCCAACCGCTTATCCCACACTTTGGAGAAGGAAGGCAACGGAAGTAGTCATCTCGTGCACTCAATCAAGCAAGAAACCGATAAAAAAAGGAAAAGAACCAAGACCAACGAACGCTGACAAAAAAGAAAACACCACCAGCAAGATAGCAAAGTCAACACAGAGGACGTAGGAATTGCACAGTGAACCACCGGAATTCCGTCTAAGTACGAACCCGCTCACCCGCTCATTTGACATTGTCTGACGTAGCGCACGAAGAGACCATGGGATCCGCCGCCAGCAAGACGTCGGCGTCTGTGGCCTCGGCCTCGCGCAACCGCGTGATCCGCACCAACCTGTCCCTGGAGCAGCTGGTCGCTCTATCGCGCGGCTCGTCGTCCGAGCCGCCCACCCAAGCGCAAGCCATGGCGGTCGAGACGTCGTCTACGCCCATCGACGCGCACGGCTCCAAGGTGGAACTCATGGAGATGCAGCAGCGTCTGCTGCAGGACGTGCAGAAGATTGACGACTTCGACCGCGTCAAGTTCCTGGAGGAGAGCACGCGCGCCTTCGAGGCCACCGCCAGCAGCCACCGGCCGCGCTCGTCGCAGCCCGTTCGGCTGCCGACCGACAAGACGAACGCCGCGTCGTCCACGGGCGTGGGCGGCGCGGACGAGGAGCAAGTGCGCGGCCGCCTCACCGCGCGGGACCTGCGGACGCTGCTGCGTCTCCACTACGAGAAGCCCGAGAGCTGGACGCCCCAGGTGCTGGCCGACAAGTACGGACTCGACGCGGCGGACATGCACTGCATCCTCAACAGCGTGGGTCCGCCCAACGTTCTTCCGCCGCGAGGCTCGTCCGAGCATCCTCTCGGCGTGTGGTTTGACGCACCGGGCATGTTGCCAGCGCAGTCCAAGCAGCAGAAGACGTTGGCGTAGCGTAGTCTAGCCTAGCCTAGATGAATATATACGGTACATGATCATATTCTTGACCCACCTTGCACGTTATGTTAGTTAGTATCCATATCCCAGGTCACCCCCAAAGAAGACGTTCGCACGGATAGGAAGGGTTCGAAAGAAAAAGCTATTTAGCCACGCGAGGGTGTGCATATACATAAGCGAAAGTGAGGCAGAGCAGCGACTACGAGGTCCTAGCACAAGGCCATTGCCAAAACCTACATTCAGCCCACCATCTCCAGCACAGGATCGGCGGGTACAACTGCAACGAGTGCGAATGCGGCCATGACTTCAACAGCTGGACGTGCGGTCAGATTCCAGCGCTTTACCGTCGGTTAAGCCGTGCTCGAAGCTGCTCGTTCTCATCCTCCAGACGCACCAGCTTGGGAACGACTTCCGAGTCCACTTCCTCAATCTGATTCTTGAGGTGGTGGTTCTCTTCACGCAGTCGCGAAACCTCTTCACGCAAGTACGTGTTGATGTCCAGCTGCTGCTCTAGCGACGTCTTGGCCTCCAGCAGGGCATCCTCCACCTCCAGCTGCTTGACGTGAGCCAAATCGGCTTGTTCCTGCATCATGCGGTTGCAGTCGGCCATGATCTTCTCGACTTCCTCCTCCTTCTGAGCAATCTCGCTCTTCTTTGCCTCCAGCGACACCTCGTAGCTCGAAATCTGCTCTTGGCTGGTATTGACCTGTTCCTGTCGCTTGCGGAGAGCCTCCTCGTTCTTCTCCAGCTGCTCGCGTAGCGTCTGCATCTCCAGCTCATACTGCACCTGTCCCTGCTGCTTGCTCTGCGCAGCGCGCAGCGTCTCCTGCTCGTTGAGCAGCTCAGTGATCATCTGCTCATCTGCGGCGCGCTGACTCTTGACCGTCTGCAGTGCTGCGGCCTGGGCACTGAGCTCCTGCTGCAGCTTCATGAGCCTCGTGTCGATGATGCGGCGACTGGCCAGCATGTCCTCGTGCAGCTGCACCTTGTTGTCCGTCTCGCGAGCCGTCTTCCGTTCGTCCAGCATACCTGTGAGCTTGGAGATCTGGCCCTGCAGGATGGTTTTCTGCTCCCGCTCGAGCTTGAGCGCGTGCTCGAATACGGTGCCTGAGCGCTTGGCGTCCTCCTCCTCCGTGAACGTGCGCACGTACGGAGTCAGCGCCGACCACTCGCCGCACTGGCGCGCAGCCTCATCCACTACACGCACCCGGAACACGTACGTCTGTCGGCGCCATAAAATAAATAGTTCATAAAAACAATTATCAGATAAGAAAAAAATGGGTTGAAGAAATCGCGCACCGTGTTGGGCTTGAGGCCCTTGACCGGGAACATCTTGCCCGTGAAGAGCACCGAGTCGTTCCACGAGTAGTACACATAGCCGTGCTCGCTGTGGCTCTGCAGCGGATAAAAGGCGTCAGCGCGAGAACAGAGAGGCAAATACACTGGGGGAGAAGGCGAGAGAGAGAAACCGACCGCCTGCAGCTTGTAGTCCGCGTCGCCGTCCGCGTGCGGCGGCTTCTGCACGCGCAGGGTGATGGACTGGTCCGTCTTGGAGACGACTTCGGGCGCGGACAGCGTCGGCAGCTCTGGCATGACAGTGAACTGCATGGCGAAGGCGAATGCTTCTTCCAACTGATGTGATCCCAGGCTTTGGCTCAACTTTCGCAAACTGCCTGACGGAAGAAGAAGCCCTACAGCGACTATGCCGTTAGAAAATGCCATTATTATCGCGATTTCGAACCAATCACAGCAGCGGAACGTTCACTTTGTGGTCGTCAATTTTCATGTTGTGCTCGTTAATGGGCATCTTATCATCATCGTCGCGTGCCTGCTGCGTGCCTGCTCCTAGACCGTCTTGACCTCGCCGCAGCGCAGCGTAACAGAGCCGCCGCTAGTTTACCAGCAGATTTACCAGCGCATGACGCGGCTCTGCGCGGGGAAGTCCCAGACGAAGGGGCGGCCGGGCACGGGCGGCAGGTTCTTGGCGTCGGCGTCCTCGAGGATGTCCTTCTCGGCGTCGCCCTCCCACTCGAAGCGCACGTTGTGCGTGGACGCATGCTGCAGGATGAGCTTGTCGCGCGCCTCGTGGGTCGTCGACATGGCCGAGCGCGTGCCCGTGGGGTCGTAGCGCAGCACGGCCGGGTTCTTGTTGCCGGGCGAGCCGCGCTTGGCGTCCGCCGGGATCTCGGCGCGCTTCTGCACGGGGATGGACGGGTGCATGCCCACCTCCGTCGGGTATGGGAAGCGGCGGATGTCGCGCGTGTAGTACTGGATGTTGTAGATGCTGTCCTTGGAGTCGCTGGACGGCACGTGCACGCCCTCCGCCTGCTTGTCGGGCGACGGGTAGCGGTAGCCCTGCGACACCGCCGGCGACTGGTGCACCTGCTTGGTGCCCGTGGCCTCCGTGAACACGAGCATCTTGCGGAGCTGCAGCAATTAAACACCCAAGAACTAGTCAGCATCGCGCTCTTCCCTGCTACTTCCGAGACGGCAGGCGACGCACCTTGTTACGCAGCTCCGCCGGCAGCAGGTTCTGGTACTCGAACTTGACGAAGGGCTTCCACGCCTCCTTGCCGCTCATGATTCCTCGCTTCGCTTGCCTGTAGACTTCCCCCTGCTTGACAGAGGCCTGCACCCTCGGAAATGGCCGCTAGCCGCACGATGATTTTCCACTAATCAGCGACCTTAACGTTTATTTTTATCCAATCACTGAAATTTATGTGATGCACACCACCTAGGTGAAATCGACCTTCATTCCTCAACTTCATGGCGGAGCGGCAGTACGCCGAGGCGCTCGAGGCTACCGAGCGCGCGCAGAGCTTCGAGCGCGCCGGCCAGGCGGCGCAGGCCGTGCCGCTGTTCCAGCAGGCGCTGCGAATCCTCAAGCGCCTGGCGGTGGTCGAGTCGGCGACGCAGCGCGCTCGTCTGCAGCCCACGATCGCGGAGCTCTCGACGCGTGTGCAGACGCTGCAGCAGTCAAGCGACTTCCTGCTGACGCGCGCCATGGAGCTGCACGCGGAGGCCAGGGAATCGGAGGAGACAGGGGCCGCCAAAGTGGACATCGTGATAGAGAAGTACATCGCCGCAGCGGAGACCTACATGCAGGCGCTCAATGCTCTTCCCCCCAAGGAGACGACAGCCAAAGCTGCCGTCAAGGAGCAGCTCGAGTACGTCATCGACTACGTGTCCAAGCTAAAAGTGCAGACTCAGACGCAGAATCAGGTTCAGCAGGTTGAAGTGCAGGACATGGACGTTGCAGCGCTGCAGTGGCCCGAGCCGCCCGTGCAGCCGCAGCACAAGGCGGCGGAGGTGACGCCCGCCTACGCCTCGGCTGCTGCTGCTACGCCGCCACCTAGTGTTGGAGATGTTGCAGTTGATGTGAAGAAGGTGGAGGAGGAGATGCCCGGAGCAGCGTACACGCTGCAGGAACTGGACGTGCTGCGCAGGTCCTCGCAGATCAACGGCCACTTGTTCGTGCCGTGGCTGGATGATCTGGATGCGCAGGAGAAGTTTAGTCTGCCCGAGCCGTTTGATGACCCAGACGGACTTGTGCCGCTGTCGGCTAAGCAGAAGAAAAAGGAGGCGACGTGGATGAGACCCAGTGACTATGCTGCGAAGTGTGGGCATGCACCAGTGATGATCGCAGAAGGAGGAGTGAACCCGTTAGTGGTGAAGCAGGACATTGTCACGGATTGCTCGTTTGTGGCGTCGCTGTGCATCGCCGCAGCGTATGAGCAGAGATTTCAGAAGCGGCTGATCACAAACATTATTTTCCCGGCAGACCCGAGGACCAAACAGCCAATGTATAACCCCTTCGGTAAGTACGTTGTGAAGCTATGGGCTAATGGTGTGCCACGTAAGGTGGTTATTGACGACCTGCTGCCGATGAGTTCATCCACCGGACAGCTACTTTCAAGCTGCACGACTCGTAAGAACGAACTGTGGGTGAGTCTCATTGAAAAAGCGTACCTGAAGCTCAATGGAGGCTACGACTTTCCCGGCGGAAATTCAGGCATTGACC
The DNA here is from genome assembly GCA_024679225.1 of Phytophthora pisi. Taxonomy (NCBI): domain Eukaryota; phylum Oomycota; class Peronosporomycetes; order Peronosporales; family Peronosporaceae; genus Phytophthora; species Phytophthora pisi. The sequence goes on from JAIKVJ010001094.1 coordinate 16,146, forward strand.
TGTTTGCGCTGACAGGGTGGATTCCTGAACGTGTCCCTGTCAACGAGCTACTTGATGCACCGTCTAAGGAAGAACGACTTTGGGAGCAACTGAAAAGCGCTTTTCACTATGGAGACTGCATCATTACGATGTCTACAGGGGACATCCCCAAGCAAGAAGCCAAGGCGATCGGTCTCGTTCCGATGCACGTGTATGCTGTACTAAATGTGTATGAGCTCGCTGGTTCTGGTCCCGACCCAGCATCCGGCGGCGATGGTAAGAAGACGCGGTTGCTTCAGGTGAAAAATCCGTGGCGCAAGATGAGCTGGAAGGGTCCATACTCCCGCCACGACAAGGAAAGATGGGACAGTGCTATCGGCGACGAACTACGAGCATATCAACGCCAGTTCTACGCAGCCGAAGAAACTGAAACTGAAGACTCGAGTGGACAGCAAGATGAAGGTTTGTTTTGGATCGACTTTGAATCAGTGAAGAAGTATTTCGAGAGCTTATACATGAACTGGAACCCCGAGCTATTCCCCTACAAAGGTGTGTGTCATGAGCACTGGCCGGTAGAGCTGGGCCCAGTGAATGATTCGCTCACACTAGGTTTCAACCCGCAGTACTCCCTCACATTCAGCAAGTGCTCGCCGACCAAAGGAACGACGACTTCAGCTGGATCGTGTACTGTGTGGGTGCTCCTTTCGCGACACGTGAGCACTATTGAGCGGGACACAGACTACTCTAATCAGCAGTTCCTGACGCTACACGTGTATCGCGGATCACCAGGGAAACGCGTTTTCTACAATCACTGCGCCGTGTCAAGAGGAACGTACAGCAATAATCCGCACACGCTCGTGAGTCTGGATCTGGATCTAGCGGACGACTCTGAGCCGTCTTTTACACTCGTGGCTTCCCAGTACGAGAAATTCGCAGCGCTTGATTACACTTTGTCGATATTTTCCACTCGGCCGTTTACCTGTGAACCGATCCCACAATTGGAGACGACAGCACCAACGTCAGTTGTGATTCCAGGCGCTTGGAGCACTGCCTGTGCTGGTGGTCGTCCATTTTACTCGACATTCATGAACAACCCACAGTTTCATTTACAGCTGCAGAAGCCATGCCGGTCACTGTTTTTGTTTCTCGAGACTGAAGCCTTCTTTTCCAAGGACACAAAGAATGCTAGTTTCCCGATCAACTTGCGTGCTGCGTTGCATACGCGGCAACGGGTTTGTGATCTGCACACCGCTGTCAATGAGACCCCAGAGGACGCGGAACCAGTGAAAGTACTCAGCTCTGGTGAATATCGGCCCGGGTTTTGCTTCATCGAGGTGGGTGGAAGCATTCTAGCTTCAGGTGTGCACGACATTGTGTTGATCCCATCCACTTTCGAGCAAGGCGTTGTGGGCAAGTTTACGCTGCGTGTGGTTAGTGATCCTCCTGCTGGTGCCAGTATCGCGTATCGGCAACTTCCTCCTGAAGGCCATGGCTTGGAGCTTACTCGATTGCGTGGCAAGTGGGATATGCAGACTGGCTCAGCTGCGGGCTGCTCCAACTACGGTTGCTATACTTTCAACCCCAAGTATTTGGTGCACGTGACGCAAGAGTGCGATATACTCGCAAGGCTTTTAGTCCTTCAGCCCGAGGCAGACGCATCACCCGGGGAGGCTACGGCGAAAGAAGGTGGTGTTGCTCCATCCATTAACGTGTCGGTGTTTGAGAGTACGTCGGAAGGCGATTTGTTACTTTCTACAAATCCTAAACAAGCATTTGCCGGTGCCACATCGGCGCACGGTGTGTATGTTAGTGGCGCTCCCAGTGGTGTTTTGGCCACAGCTTCTCGACGATACCCCCCTGGATGGTACATCGTCCTCCCATCCACCTTTGAACCACAAGAATTGCACTACGAGATTCGGCTGTACGCTTCCACTCATGTTGACGTGCATTCTCTCTAGCCGAGACAAGTATGAGAGACAAGACAGCGCATGACAAGTGTTTCGCGGCTTTGTGGAAATACAAACGGGAATACGATAAACATCCTCAAGGATGCGCTCCGAGACGGGGGCAATGAAGCGCTCCGAATGCGACTAAACAAATTGCGGCTGGTTCTCAATGTTGTTTTCGTCACCTCCAGTTCACTTGCAACTCGTATTGTATCGTGTGGGACGATGATTGAAGGTGGCGCGTTGGGGAGGCAATAAATAGCCTGTAGCAGCAGTTGCAACTGCAACTGCGACGGCGCTCCACCCTGTTTACGTCTTGGCATCAAGATCAACGTGGTAATCATTGGAGAGTGTACGTGACATATTGTGTGTGGAAAGGATGCTGCATTATTATGCCCGCGCTGTAGATTGACCAGAGTCAAACGTGTGCCTTGTCGCAGTGGGCCCGGTAATCAATCGTATCGTGATCAAGCCGTTCTGACGGACAATGGATCCGTGTAAGTGCAAGACAATCGTGAAGGAGCGATATTTGCGACTGCACAGTGATGAGAAGCAGCAGTGACGAGCACCATTCAAAGGGCGACAGTCTCCCACCCAGCAAGCTACAAGAGAAACGAAACAGATCACTGTTAAATTTACAAACAGCGATGACGAGAGGTGCTAGGTCACTGCCACCTTTGAGCCAAGAAACCCACCCCGATTGCGACGATGATGACGACGGCCAAGACCCCGCTAAGAATGTCAAGCATCAGGCTGCAGCTAAAACGTCTAACTATGAGCGACAACAACGCTATCGGGACAAACAGCGACAATACGTCATTCGCCTCGAGTCTACCGTGAAGCGTCTTCGGATAGACGTTGATCAGCTGCTCATAGTGCGCCACAGAGCCCAAGAAACGCAGAGAGAGGCTCGTTCTGGTGTCTGCGCAAGTCTGATAAGCACTGCAACGATGACGGCGTTTGTGACAACCATGTGTGAATGCATGCAGTCATTTGAGTCTGGAGCCCGAGAACAGCAAGCGAAGTTTCTCGAGTCGTCTATGCGCGAAGACGTGCAGTACGGCGATCTAGTCGGCCGCCAGATCGTCCTGGATCAGTGGACGCAATTTGCGCCCAGCTTCGATGGTATACCCCCCGTTGTCAAGCATTACACATTCACGATGGACTTCTCGGAGCAAGGTACAACGGTCGGGCACGCGGGTGCAGTTCTTCTTCTTTGCCTGACAGACGCGAGCCTGGCCAATATCTTCCCGAACACCTGTACCAATCAACACCTGCGGGACAAGCTGCTCCAAAAAACCGTGGTGCCATTTCCGGTGACTGCTTACTTCCAGTTCGATGACCAAGGGAAGGTGTGCCGCTACGACCCCACAATCGACTTCATCAGCGGACTTTACGCAGTTCTGGGGAACTACGGCGACGTGGCGACTACGCTTAAATCGGCAGCTGTCAATGCTGCTGGGCAATTTCGTGGAGTGGCAACTAATCGACATGGCACCAACTCCTGCTCCACGAGCACCACTGCCGCGTTGGAAGCTACGTTCTGCCGCTCTACTTCAACTGTCAACAAACTCTCGGTAGCGTTTATCCTGTCAAACGGGGAAGACTCGTGATATTGGCAGGCAGACTGCGTAGTGAGAGCCGCTTTTTAGTTAGTCGCGATGACGATTGCATATTGTGCAAATGAAATCGAGATGATAAAAGCCACAACTCTTTATCGGAAGGACAAAGAGCTACACGATACAGGATTCAGCGTCTTCTTGTGGCTTTAGGCTGGCCCAACTGCGGTCCCAACGGCTACTGCAGCAAGAGGTTAAGCATTGGCTCGACGTGTGAACCTACATGTCCAATGGTTTCAATATATGTCGAAGCAGCCATCGAGAACTGTACAATCGACTGTAGCTTTTCTCGACGCAGCGGGACTGGTTTCACAATGCGCTGTACCTCCGCCAATGATCTTCTTTTTGTCAGAATAGACCGTCTTTGCTGCTACCAGACCCGAACACAGTTGACACTCAGCTGGCAGATCGAGCCGAACTTGGGATTTCCGGGTTTATTATTCTATAGACTGGCCTGCACGCACTGGATATCACTTCACACCGGATAATGCGAAATGGGTTAACCAGCAATCGCTGCACAACAGGATACTTACAGTTTTCACCAGTTTTAGGTATTCCAGCTAATGGCAGCAGTCTAGTTATTCTATCTTCTCAACCCCCAATACCTCCTTGAGAATATCGTATGTCGTCAAGCTGATGCCAGTAGATACAGGGCTCTACAACAGTGCACCAAACAGAAAGGTGAGACACGGACAAATGCTCATTCAATAGCTTGAAAGAGCAGTACTTACTCGCATCCAGTTTACCGACACGCCCTTGAAAAGTCCCCGCCAGCCCTCCCGCGCTAGGATAATCCGAGCAGTAGCGATCACACCTGTGTACTGCATTTTCGCTTGGGATCCTGAAACATAGCCGTCCGTCTGAATTCGCCTTCTGATGGTGTCCATGGGGTATGTGCCTGGACAGCAAATACAAGCCGTAAGACCTCTGTTCAAGAAAGAGCACGCACGTCTAAACGACTAGTCTTACTTGTTTGTGCAATGCACGCCGCAAAATACGAGCACACAAACTTGGTCAACGGGTTCAGACTAGCCTTAGGCGCATCTTCACCGTACTTGTGCTCCAATCGTCGACGCTGAAGCTCAAGGGTCTACAAAAATGCGCACAGCACCCGTTAGTTCAACACAATAAAAGAGAACAATGGCCTCAGTGTTGACACGTACCCATATCTTGAACCTTTCATTCAGCGAGAACCCAATGCCAGTGTACGGCAGCGTCCCCAGCAGCGAAGGCACCAGTCCGCGCGAGAAAGAGCGTACTCCTTCCACCTTGTACATGGCCACCACAGCCTCGTAGATGCTCGTGTAGCGGTGCTTCCCCATCTGCACCATGTACCTGGCCCTGACGATATCCAGCGGGTACGCCACCGTCAACGACAAACCTCCAGCCAGCGACCCGGCCGTGACCAGCTGCAAGTTGCTGAGCTTGGGCACCTCCGCACTTCCCTCCCTTTCAGCTTTCCGGAAGTTGTAGGCGTGGAATTTATGCCTGAAAAAGTCGAACCCTGAGTGCTGCAGCCCCGCGTAGGGGATGACCCTCAGGATGTTCAGCATATTGCCCCGAAAGAGTGCGTGGAAGCCGTCGTGCACGTAAATGTTCCTGGCCATCCTGGCGGCGTTGCGGAAGTTGAACTTGTGCTGGTCGTTCACCTGGAACAAGATCTTGACGCGGTCCAGCGGCGCCAGCGCCGACTTGGCGACAATGCCCGCCATCCCGCCGGCAATGAACGACTTGGAGACCGTCACCATGGACCCTTTCCTCTCCGCCGCGTCGGCTGCGTCCGCGTGGTCCTGCCTGGACACCTTCTGCTGGACGTCCACCTCGAACGAGTCGTCCGGGTGGACACCATACCCCGCAACGGACGCCTCGTAGTCCTCGTACTGAGCCCCCTCGTGCACCCTGCGCAGCTTCTGCCTGGCCTGCAGCAGCGCGACGATCTCGTCGGCCTCCGAGTCCTGCGGCTGCAGGTCCGGGAAGAGGCCGTCGCCCTCGCTGAGCCCCAGGTCCAGCGCCGCCAGCTGCGCGGCCCACGACGTGTACACCTGCTGCACCTGCTGCGGGTGCTGCGCCTTCCAGCGCATGACCCACTCGCAGAAGCCGCCAAAGTCCAGGCGCTCCTCGCGCCTCGGCAGCAGCTCGCGGCGCACGCGGCGGCGCGTCTCGGCGCTCGGGTCCAGGCGCGCGATCTCGGCCGCCAG
>JAIKVJ010001095.1:0-21806 GCA_024679225.1 Phytophthora pisi
GGTGGTGACACCGGTGCGGGTGGCAGTGTCTTGTTGACCGGCGGTGCCACAAGCGGGGGTGCAACCGGCTCGGCTAGTAGTGGCGTTGGCGGCAACGTGGAACTGTCGAGCGGCGCGAGCAGCAGCTTCACGAGCGGCAGTGTTTTGGTGCGCACGGCGAATGGTGGCTCCGCCGGTCCGTCGGGCCTGATCAGCTTGGTGACAGGATCGGCGGCGGCGGGCACTGCGGGCGACGTGACTGTGAGCACTGGCGGCAGTACCGGCGGCAACGGCGGGTCCGTGTTGCTGAGCGTTGGTACGGGCAGCAGCGGCGCTGGCGGGTCGATCTCGCTCCGGTCGGGCAACACGCACGCCGGGACAGGTTCACCGACTGGCACGGTCGGCGGGTCGATCTCGCTGAGCGGAGGCAGTGGCGTGAAGACTGGCGGGTCGATCTCGCTGCAGAGCGGCGCGGGACTGACGTCGTCCAGCGGCGACATCTCGCTGACGACGCCGGACGCTGCGACTACGAGCGGCGTGAGCGGCAGTCTGCGTCTGACGAGCGGTGCCAGTGGCGTGGGCAACAGCGGGTCAGTTGGAGTAACTACTGGCGCTGGGAATGCAGGCAGCAGTGGCTCCGTGAGCGTGAGTACCGGCGTGTCGACGGGCGGTCACGGCGGGTCGATCTCGCTGTCGATTGGATCTGGAGACACGTTGGTCGGAGGCGACATCTCGCTGTCGGCGGGCGATTCGACGGCTACCGCGGACGCGACGAGCGGCACGGGCGGATCCGTGAGCGTGATGACTGGTCGCGGCGTGAAGAGCTCGAGCGGGTCGATCTCGCTGGGCACGGGCACTGGCGGCACTTTGGGTCGGTCTGGCGTGCTGAGCTTCAGCACCGGCAGCGCGAGTGCCGGTTCGTCTGGCAACCTGTTGCTGGGCAGCGGCGCGAGTACCAGCGGCGGCAACGGCGGGTCCGTGTTGGTGAGCGTGGGCGACGGCACGAGCGGCGCCGGCGGCAAGGTGTCTCTCACGGCTGGTCGCAGCTCAGGCACGAACGGCCTATCTGGTGGGATTGTTGAGATTTCTAGTGGTGGGGCTGGGAGTCCGTATGCTAGTGGAGCTGTCGTGATTGCTTCTGCAGCGAGTCCTATATCAGGTGAAGTGACTCTGAGTTCCGGCACAAGTGGTGCTGGAGTGTCTGGGGCAGTAACAGTGGCATCCGGAGCGAGCACAGGTGGTGTAAGTGGACTGGTGACTGTAGCTGGTGGGGGCGGTACCGGAACCGGAGGAGTCGGCGGTGCCGTGTCTATCAAGGGCGGTTTGACAAGCGATGGATCGGGTAGTGGCGGTAAAGTGTCCATGTCTGGCGGTAGTGGTGGCAGCTCTGGCGGCGCTGTAGAGCTCATCGGTGGTGCCGGAGGCAGTGCGGGTGGTGCAGTTTCGATCGCAAGCGGTAAAGCATCGAGTGGTATCACTGGAGGTATCACACTGAGCACTGGTTCATTGTATGACTTAGCTGCAGCGACGAGCTTGAGTGGTGATATCAAGATAGCGTCGGGGCCGGCGAATTCAGGGTCCAGTGGCTCAATCAATTTGTTGACAGGCGTGTCCACTACTGGTGGCGCTGGTGGTTCAATTACAGTCTCTGCTGGTAACGGCGTAACTGGAGTTGGCGGCGGAATTAAAGTTGCTGCTGGTGGGACAACTTCTGCAAGTGCTGGTGGACAGGTAGACATTTCTAGTGGGTCGTCATCACTGTCAAATAGTGGTGAAGTCTACCTGCGATCGGCAAGCAGCGGTATATCTGGCGAAGTGACTATAAGCTCCGGCACAAGTAGTGCTGGAGTGTCTGGGGCAGTAACAATGGCATCCGGAGCGAGCACAGGAGGTGTAAGTGGACTGGTGACTGTAGCTGGTGGGGGCGGTACCGGAACCGGAGGAGTCGGCGGTGCCGTGTCTATCAAGGGCGGTTTGACAAGCGATGGATCGGGTAGTGGCGGTAAAGTGTCCATGTCCGGCGGTAGTGGTGGCAGCTCTGGCGGCGCTGTAGAGCTCATCGGTGGTGCCGGAGGCAGTGCGGGTGGTGCAGTTTCGATCGCGAGTGGGAAAGCAACGAACGGTGCTAGCGGATCTTTACTACTGACTACAGGCTCGATGATTAGCACAACTACAGCCACAAGCTCTAGTGGTGCTGTTACGATTCGATCGGGTCCTGCTAATGCAGGGTCTAGCGGCCCAATCGGCTTGTCGACGGGTGCTTCGACTGCTGGTGGCGCTGGAGGTTCAATCAGCTTGTCAGTCGGAGCAGGTTCTGTCGGGAACGGTGGTGGCATCTTGTTAGTTGGCGGTGCTGCCTCGGATTCGACTGCAGATGCCGGCATCGGTGGCGGTATCACACTGGCTTCTGGTGATTCAACTTCGGCGACAGGTGGGCTCATCTCGCTAGTGAGTGGAACGGGGGCCGCCAAAAGCTCAGGAAAAATTGATATCCTGAGCGCGAACGGGGGCACCAATGGTGTCAGTGGTAACGTGCAATTGGCCTCTGGTACTACCGGGGCCGGTAGTTCGGGATCTCTAACTCTTTCCACAGGTAATGCTGTTGGTGGCACTGGTGGTGACATACTGATCCAAGTGGGATCTGGGTCTGTCGGAGCTGGAGGGGCGCTGACAATGGCATCTGGGACAGCCACCGCAACAGCAGCAGTGGGTGGCCAAGTGTCAATTTCATCTGGCAATGGTGGCGCTGGTGGAGGAGCCATCGTGGTCCAAGCTGGCACTAGCAGCGGCGGAACGGGTGGGTCCATGTCCCTCTCAAGTGGCACTAGTTCATCATCCGCAGCAAGTGGAGATGTTACTATTGCGTCTGCTACCAAGACAGTGCCTGGTGCAAGTGGCGCTCTCTGGGTACAGACGGGAACAGCTACGTCCGGAAACAGCGGAGCTATCTCGATCAGGTCGGGAGCCACTTCCAGCGGGACGGCCGGAGCGATATCCGTATCCGTTGGCGCTGGTACGACTGGTGTTGGTGGAGGCTTGGACCTCTCTGCTGGTCAGAGCACAGGCGGAACTGGTGGTGATGCTACTATGACCGCAGGAGGAGGAGCGATTGGAGGCAAGGCAACACTCACTGGCGGCTCCGGTTCGACAGGTAACGGTGGTGATGTTGTGATCACTAGCGGCTCGAGTACGAGCAGCTCCAGTGGGCTACTTGAAATTGCGTCAGCCACCGGTGGGACTGGCGGTAGTGGAGATGTTTCCTTCGGCTCTGGAACAGCGTCTGGGTCCACGGGAGATTTGACGTTGTCCACGGGCATCTCGACGAATGGACTTGCTGGCAGTATGACACTGTCAGTTGGATCCGGCAAGGCCAGTTCAGGCGGAAGCTGGACAGCCTCAGCAGGATCGACTACAGCTGGGACCGGTGGGACTGCTTCACTCAGTGGTGGAGGAGGGAGCACATCTGGCGGCACTGTTAACATCAACGGCGGCAGTGGAAGTACCTCTGGCGGCAGCATTAATATCAACGGCGGCGGTGGAACCTCGGCAAACGGAGGCGATGTTATGCTAACGAGTGGCCAGAGCACTGGTGCAGCAGGAGGCGCCATATCGCTGACGACTGGCACAGGCGCTTCGGGGTCTTCGAGTGGCTCGATTACATTGTCCACTGGCACATCGACTAGTGCCAATAGCGGCGGCATCACACTGAGTACCGCTGGCGCCATCGTAGGCGGAGTGGGAGGACCAATTGCCTTGTCGGTCGGTGGAGGAAACACTGGCAACGGCGGAGCTGTAACAATAGCGGCTGGTCCAACCACGGCGGCGTCTGGTATTGGTGGCTCGGTCGATCTGACGGCTGGTGCTGGTACGTCCGGCACGGGCGGCTCGGTGTACGCATATATCGGCGCAGGATCGACAGCAGTGAATGATGGCGGATTTTACGTGAAGAAGGCCACTGCAGGTGCAGCGGACATTCTCAAGGTTACGAGCACTCAGCTTACTGGCAGCAGTTATGCTGTGGCCTTCAGCTCCACAACGTCTACGATTAGTCTCGACTCGGCATCTGAAGTCATGATCACCGCTGGAACGTCGACGACTGTTTCGGGCGGCCTGCTTCATGTGGACTCGCACGATTTCCGTGTGTCCACGGACGGAACGACAAACGTTTTGTATGTGGACGTGACTGGAAACGTCGTGAAAGCCCTCGCGATGAATGTCCTTGGACAACTCACGATGAGCGCTGCGCAGGCTACGATCGTCCACTCACAGACCGGGTCGACCAACGCGCTTACGATCTCGTCGCCCAACCTGAAATTGGCAGGCGGCGATGTTATCTTTGTGGGCAGCGCCGTGACTACAACTGCCCCAACGGGAGGCAGTGCGTGCACTGCTGGAACGCTCCGGTATGATGCGAACGCGATCTACTTCTGTGGAACTGACGCAGTCTGGAAGCAAGTCGCATTGGCGATGTACTAAGGGGGGGGTTCTATGAGGTGCATGTTTGCATGAAAAACAATAAAACAATGAATATACATACATTTGCATTTACACGATGGTGTCTTCCACGGTTGTGCTTGTCCGCAAGATGAAATGGGGCTCTCATCCCGTCGATAGGATGTGGCTCTACCCTGTGATCGAATTACTAAACGGAGAAAAGTACTTAGGTAAGTATGTTGGAACGATCTATCACGGTATATTCGTCGATGAACATCGTTTGCCAATCCAACACCAACTAACTAGCAGTCTCACCGCAGTGCGGCAACAGAACGCGTCTACTTTGCCACAATGTTCAGCAGTCCATGCGCTCCCTTCCACGGTTGTGCTTGTCCGCAAGATGAAATGGGGCTCTCATCCCGTCGATAGGATGTGGCTCTACCCTGTGATCGAATTACTAAACGGAGAAAAGTACTTAGGTAAGTATGTTGGAACGATCTATCACGGTATATTCGTCGATGAACATCGTTTGCCAATCCAACACCAACTAACTAGCAGTCTCACCGCAGTGCGGCAACAGAACGCGTCTACTTTGCCACAATGTTCAGCAGTCCATGCGCTCCCTGCTTCTTGGGGGAAACGAGAATGGCCTTGCGCACATCGCGGCCCTGCAAATGGCGTTGCACAGCTGGGGAGGCTAGTGCCAGCGCCAGCACGGCTTCCGAGTCTCGGGCATCCAGCAGGGCAGGATCAACGAGAATCGTATCGCGCGGCTTGCCCTGCACTTGCAGCACCACCTTGACTTGAGCACGTTCCAACAGAGCCGCGTCGTACGCGGGCCACGCACACGCATGCACATCGGCTGCCTCGTCACCGTCTTGCAGGACCTGGAACATTTCAGCTGCGGTGTGGGGCGCCAACGGTGCCAGCATCTGAACCAGCGCTTGCAGAGCCTCCTCATATGCGGCGGAGCCCTGAAGCAACGTGCGACGCTCTCCGAGCAGGTTGGACAGCTTCATGAGTTCGGCAATCGCAACATTGAACGACTGATAGTCATTCAGAGCCTCGGTTACACGCTTGATCGTGCCGTGCAGCTCGTGTCGAAGCTCCTTCTCCTCTTCCTCCTCTGCAACGGATCCAACTTCACGGCGGTGCGTCAAAGCACCATCCAACAGCGACCAAATGCGTGCCAGCCAGCGCGATTGACCAGCGAGGTCAGCCTCGTCCCACTCCAGCTCGTGAGCTGGTGGTGCCTTGAAGAGCACCGCGAGGCGCGTCACGTCGGCTCCATGACGTGCACGAATCTGCTCCGGGTCCACACCGTTGTGCTTCGACTTGGACATCTTTTCCCACAGCGTCACCACGGGCAGACCGCTCTTCTTTTCTACGACGACTGAACGTCCATCAGTCGTCACCTCCTCGTACTCGCCAGGAGCAAGCGGTCGCAGCGAGCCAGGGGACTTGTGCGTGCGTCCAAGAACCATGCCCTGAGCGAGAAGCTGCGCGAACGGCTCGTCCGTCGCCAGGAAACCTTGGTCGCACATGAACTTGGTCACGAAGCGCGAATACAGCAAGTGCAGAATGGCGTGCTCAATGCCTCCAATGTAGAGGTCCACGCCCGCTTTCTTCAGCCACGTCCGCGCTTGCTCAGGCTCGAATGCAGCAGTATCGTTGCGGGCGTCACAGTAACGCATGTAATACCATGAGCTGTCAACGAACGTATCCAGAGTATCGGTATCGCGCTCTGCTTCGCCGCCGCAGCGTGGGCACGTGCAGTGTTTCCAGCCAGCCATACGCGCCAGAGGAGAGTCGCTGCTTCCCTTGCCGCGCAGGTCGTTAGCGACATCCTGCCCCACAGGCGGCAGCTCGACGGGAAGTTGCTCAGTTGGTACACTAACAGGTCCACAGGACGGGCAGTGAATGATCGGCACGGGCGTACCCCAATAACGCTGACGAGACACAAGCCAATCGCGCAAGCGGAACTGCGTCGTGGCACCGCCAACGCCCTTTTCCTCGAGGCGAGCGTTGATGGCCGAGCTTGCTTCCTGAGACGTCATACCAGAGAATTCGCCGCTGTCGCGCAGCACTCCTTGCTCTGTGAACACCTCGTCCTCGTTGCAGACAGATCCATCGCTGCTCCCCACCACAGAGCGCACTTCTAAGTTGTGGTGGCGCGCGAATGCGAGGTCTCGGCTATCGTGCGCCGGCACGCCCATGACCACGCCTGTGCCGTAATGCGGCAGCACGTACTCGGCCAAGTAAATAGGCACGTGTCGGCCTGTGAGCGGGTGGCACGCATACAGACCCGTGAACACTCCAGCCGTCGTGTCGCCCTTGCCTCGGTCGTCCTTGCTCATGGCTCGCACCTTAGTGACGTAGGCGTCGACAGCAGCGCGTTGGGCTGCGGGGACATGAGGGAGGAGAGCCTCAACTCCAATACTGTCAGGGGCCATCGAGACGAAGCTCACACCGAAGAGCGTGTCCACACGGGTAGTGAACACGGTCAACGGGATCGGCTGCGTGGCAGCGGCATCCAGCACCGCCTGAAACTGCACCTGCGATCCCTGCGAGCGTCCGATCCACGACGACTGCATGCGCTTGACGGCATCCGGCCACTTGGTGAGCTACCGCATCACACAATACAAAATAGGTTAGCCCAAGTCCCTAGACAGCCGTGATCCCCATTGTGTGGCTCATCGCACCTTGTCCAGGTCGTCCAGCAGCCGGTCTCCATACTCGGTGATGCGCAGGAACCACTGGTTCAGCGAGCGCTGCTCTACGATGGCGCCGGAGCGCCAGGACCGGCCCTCTGCGTCCACCTGCTCGTTGGCGAGCACCGTCTTGTCCACGGGGTCCCAGTTCACGAGCGCCTCCTTGCGGTAGGCCAGCCCCTTGTTGAACATCTGCAGGAAGATCCACTGCGTCCACTTGTAGTAGTCGGGCGCGCACGTGGTGACCTCGCGGTCCCAGTCGAACTTGATGCCGAGCGCCTGGAGCTGCTGCTTGGCCTGCGCGATGTTGGCCACGGTCCAGTCGGCGGGCGAGATGCCGCGCTCGATGGCCGCGTTCTCGGCCGGCAGCCCGAAGGCGTCCCAGCCCATGGGGTGCAGCACGTCGTAGCCCTGCATGCGCTTGAGGCGCGCCATGCAGTCGCTGATGGTGTACACGCGCACGTGCCCGATGTGCAGTTGGCCTGGCAGCGTCATCCATTCAGTCAGTCAGCCAGTTAGTCGCCAATAGCAGTAGCAATTGCAATGGCAATAGCACTTCCACCCCCCCCCCGCAAGAGCGATTGCAGCACTCACCCGACGGGTACGGGAACATGGCGAGGCAGTAGAATGGGTCCTTTCCACTGCTGCTGTTGCTGGGCGTCGGCGTCTGCAGCTCTTGCTGGGCCCAGCGCTTCTGCCACTTGGTCTCGATGGGCTCCCATGCGCGCGAGGACGCGGCAGCCGACGCCGTCGCGAAGCTGCGCCGCGCCGACAGCGCCCCACGCAGGCGGCAGCGCAACATGGCGATCGTAGCAGAATGATACCTGTGTGTGGTCGAAAATGCAACAATGGACCCCACTCTTCGACTTTGTCGTGAAGTGGTTTACATAAGTGAAAGTTACCGCGTGATGCACTCGGCGTTTCGAAAGATTCTTGTCGGAGACACACCCAAGTTAGCATCGAGAGACTATGGTGGTGGCGGCAGGGGACATCTCGACGTTCAACATCCAGCACGGCTACGTGGAGGGCCTGGTGCGCGGCTTCCGCTTGGGCTTCCTGGACGACGTGGACTACCACCACCTCACGCAGTGCGAGAGCCTCGAAGGTAGGTGGAAGCAGGACTGCAGGCGGCAATAGGAGGAGAAGAGCTAACGTATCGTCGCTGCTGGCCCGCGCAGATGTGAAGCTGAACCTGCAGGAGACGGACTACGACCAGTTCCTGGCGGACGAGGTGCGTCGGCAGTAGAAGGGAGGAGGACGTAGAGAGAAAAGGGGAAGGAGAGGGTGCCTCTTGCACTGACGGCCGTGATGCTATTCGACATGCTACAGTCGGGCTCCATCTCGCCTGGCCTGATCCAGGCCGGTACCACCAACAAGCTGGTGGAGGAGTTCAACTTCTTGCGCGCGCAGGCCATGGAGCCGCTGGGCCAGTTCCTGGACTTCATCACGTGCGTGTCTGGCTGCAGACGTGGATGGGGGGAAGGGTCACTGACTAACTTATAACTGCGCTGTAGGTACGAGTACATGATCGACAATGTGATCCTGCTCCTCAAGGGCACGCTTAACGGACGCGACGTGAACGAGCTCATCGGGCAGGTGCGGACAGACGGAATTAGCAGTGTGCTGAGTTTCTGTCACTCTGCTGAGTCTGATTTGTTGTCTGAAAATGCGATGTCGACAGCTCCACCCACTGGGCAAGTTCGACGAGTCCATCATGCGCAGCATTTGCACGTTCGAGCCGAATGCCAAGGGCTACTCGGACCTGTACGAGACTGTGCTGATCGATACCCCCATCGGTACGATCCTGTTCACGTAAATGTCTGCCTGTTCCTCGTGGGTCTGACGATGTTGTGTGGCATTCAATGTTGCAGGAACGTACTTCAGCCAATTCCTGGAGGAGAGCGCCGGTGGTGACCGCATGGAAGGCACGTCGGACGTGCGCAATGTGCTGGAGGAAGTGCAGATGGAGCTCATCAAGAACAGCATGCTCAAGCTCTGGCTCGAAGATTTCTACAACTTCTGCCAGGTGCGCCGCACTAGACGACGCCGTTTGTTTTCTTTCCAGAGATCGTTGACGAACACTTCCTTTGTCTAACTGCAGGAGATTGGAGGCGAGACGGCCGCCATCATGGGAGAGATCCTCGCGGCGCGAGCTGACCGCATCGCTATCAACATCACGCTGAACTCGTTCGGCACGCCGTTGAACGAGGTACGCATTCTTCTACCTACCGCCTATCTTGCTCAAGACTCGGAGACTGACCATTCCTTTCGTGTGTCTGCGATCGTAGCCCGCGATGCGTATTTCGGACCGCAAGCCGCTGTACCCGTCCATTGGCGCGCTATACCCCGATGCAACAGCGCTGCTGGCGGAAGCCGGCGAGGAATCGGCGCTGGGTGCGGCACTGGACTCGTTCCCGGTGTACCGCAAGATCTGGGAGGTCCACCAGGGCGAGGGCGTGGACAGCAAGTCGATCGATGACGCCTTCTACGAGCGCGACGTGCAGATGGCCGAGCTAGCGTTCCAGAGCCAAATGCACTTCGGTACGTTTCGTCCTGCGGTTCTCGCTCAGTAAATGTGCAAGGCGTTGTGTCGTCGCTCACTCGACTCGTGTTTGCCTTGCTGCAGCCTGCTTCTACGCGTACGTGAAGCTCAAAGAGCAGGAGGTGCGCAACCTGGTGTGGATCTGCGAGTGCATCGTGCAGAACCAGCGCGACGCCATCAACGACTTCATCCCGATCTTCAGCGACAGCGCGCCGTGGCGCGGCAAGGGCTCCAGCAAGCACTGAGTGTGAGGCCGGCCCAGGCGAAGAAGGCGAGCGGCGCAGGACCGTCGCAGGCGTTGGCACCAAGGGATCAAAGTGTCAACTTCCTTCCTCTCGCTCTTCCAGACGACAGGTTGTCGGCGTCGATCCACCGTTTAAGCATTGAATAAGCATTTATCTCTTCCTTTATCATCCGCGGCGTCCAGCCTTGTCGTTGGTAGCTCCTTGCAGCAGCTTTGCCGCCTCCCGTCTATGTCTCCACCGGCCATTTTCGTTCCTCACTCGTAACAAGAGCCCAGCGCCGCACAAATGGTTTGATACTCGCCGCGGCGAGCGTCCTATCCTGGCTGCCCATGAGTGCGAGCCTCTCCGTCTGACCCCATGTGCTGCTGCTGCTGCTGCTGCTGTTGCTTCCTGTGTGCCTACCGCTGCAGAAACTCATCGCTGCTCTGGCGCAGCGCTCCGTGGCCAAGCGCTCCTTCTCCACGGCGCCGATCTTCAATCGAGGTGCGTGTGTGTGGCTGGAGCTCCATGGTGAGGGGAGCCCTGGGCCGCTTGGGCGGACGGACTAAGGACCATCTCTCTGTGTGCTGCTCGCAACAGCCATCAAGAGGCAGCAGCGCAACAACGCCGCGCTCCTGGAGAACAGCGACGAGTACGAGTATCTCAAGGACGAGGTCGCGCGCCGGCTGATTGACCGCCTGGAGGTGTGTGTGTGGCCACTGAACAGCAATGGCATTGAAATCTCGTCGAGCACGAAGGTGACAGAGGTGTGGCTGTGGTGCTGTCTGCGTGGCAGGACATTGAGCGCGAGTTCCCGTTGGCGCTGGACCTGGGCTGCGGAAGCGGGCACCTCTACAAGAACCTGAGCGTGGACGACGGGCTCGGAGGCGTCAAGAAGCTGATCCAATGCGACTCCGCTGGCGCGTACAATGCGTTGCGGAGGATCGGCTCCGTTCGTCGGCTAACTGGATCTGTTCCTTTGTGCCTACTTGTAGAGAAGTTGCTCCTGCGCGATGAACTGGATACGGAGAGCACTATTCGTACGTGGTGTGTTGCTACTGCACCAGTAGCTATTGAGCTGCTCTGACGCTCGTTCGCTTGGTGTTTATGTGCCTGCAGTCGAGACGGCGCGCATGGTGGTGGACGAGGAGTTCCTTCCGTTCCCCAAGCACCACTTCGACCTGGTCATGAGCTCTCTGAGTCTGCACTGGGTGAACGACCTCGAGAGCACCTTCCACCAGGTGCTCGACACGATCAAGCCCGACGGCGCGTTCATCGGCGCCGTGCTGGGCGGAGACTCGCTGCAGGAGCTGCGGTACGTTGCGCTCGGCGCTGGTAATGCGCGCCTTGAGCACATGTACTGATCGTGGCGTGTTACCCCCCCCCGCGCAACACTGCAACAGGAGCGCCTTCATCCTCGGCGACCAGGAGCGGCAGGGCGGCATCTCGCCGCACATTTCCCCCTTCATGAACGTCGCCGACGCCGGCAACCTGCTGTCGGCCACGGGCTTCAACTTGTGCACAGGTGCGGCCTCCTTCCTACCTATCGGTCTGGTTGTCTGTCATGTGAGCCTCACCGCCGCTACTACCGTATCCTGCGCACGCAGTGGACACGGACTACATCCAGGTGGACTACCCGAACGCCTTCGTGCTCATGGAGCACCTGCGCGGCATGGGCGAGAACCACGCCGTGCAGTCGCGCGGCGCCCCCGCCTCGCGCGACTCGCTGCTGGCCGCCGCCTCCATCTACCAGTCCATGTTCGGCCAGCCCGACGGCACGGTGCCGGCCACGTTCCAGGTCATCTACCTCATCGGCTGGTCGCCGCACGAGTCGCAGCAGAAGCCGCTGCGCCGCGGCTCGGCCCAGCACTCGCTCAAGGAGCTCGGCCACGCCTAACTAACGTTAATAGCGCGCGTCCGTCAGTCAGCCTTATATAGCGGGGCCCTCCCATACTAAAACCAAGAGAGAAGCGATTTGCAGCCCACTGTTATCGAGTGCATTGCTTGGCCATGGCCGACCCGGCGTGGGGCACGGCGTCGTCGCTGTCGGACGAGGAGACGGCGCGCGCGCTGTGCGCCTTCCACGACACGGAGCCGCTGCCGACGCAGCGCCGCCGCCCGCTTCAGCTACAGCAGCAGCAGCAGCAACAGGCGCCGCTGTACCGCCCGAGCGACCAAAGGAGCCGTGAGGTGCCGCAGCTCGGCGGCTTCTCCGCCTTCGGGTACCCGTCCAGCGGCGCGTACCACATGGTGCCCATGACGGTGCAGCGCAGCGAGGCGTCGGTGCTCGTGGGGATGCACGCGCCCTCGACGTCCAGCGACGACTGGCAGCAGCGCCGCATCCAGCAAGAGCTCGAGCAGCAGCAGCGCGAGCTGCAGGCGGCGACGCAGAGCCAGCAGCAGGAGGACATGCAGAGGCAGCTGCACCAACTCCAGGCGCAGATTCAGCAGCAGCAGCAGGATCAGGCTCGCAGGCACCACCAGGCCCAGGTCGAGAGGCAGATGGAGAGGATACAGGAGCCCCGGTACTCCTCGTCCGGCCTCGGCGGCTTTGACCAGACGAGATGGAATAACGGTGCGTACGCGCAGTCGTCGGCTGCGTCGAGCTTCAGCGGCGCGGACAGTGGCAGGATCCAAGGGGCTGCGATGCAGCATGGAGTGCAGATGCATCAGAACGGCAGATTTTACGGTGGAGACTTCCAACAACGTGCTCAGCCGGTGCCGATAAGGCCCGCGACGACTCCGACAGGCACAGGTTCGTACCCCGCGATTAGTTATGGGGAAGGCTCACCACCGGCAGGGATGCTGGCAATCAGAAACGACGCGCTGTTCGCTCCGCAGCAGATGCCGCAGCCAGCGCAGTCACATTTCCGGGCGAGAAGTACTGATCTCTTTGGGGCAAGTGCGCTGCAGTCGTGGGGGCGAGGTGAATCGATGTCACTCTCAGGGATGCAGGCAGCTAGGACAAAGTCGTTCCAGATGCAGAGCGACCCGCGATTTGTGCCGCAACAGCAGCCGCAACCATATTACGCTGCTGAGCCTAGTGAACGGAAGTACCAGGAGCCACCCGCGCGGAGTCATGCGATCCAATCTGTTCCCGACGTCTTTTTCTTGGATGGAGTCATGAGGCACTTCCCTACGAGCAGTGAGACTGTTGGTGAAGCCCCCACGCGATCTACTGCTGTTCCAGCCAGGTCTAACTGTGAAAGTGTCGAAGCTCGTGGCAACGCGTTTGAGTTCGCACCGACGCAGTATCGGACCCAGGCACAGCCGCCTCTAGGCATGCAAACGCAAATGGAAGTGCAGTCTCGGACGACAGTCCCACCGACTGGCGCTGTGATCGTACCTGGGGTATCGTTGGCGTCGCAGCCGATACGCCTCGTTACTATGCGAGATTTGCTCAATGGTGATGAGGCTAAGGCGGACAAGTCACGGGGCCGGCCACGGGGCCCCCAGAAGCGCAAGGCGCCGAAGAAGAGAGCACCGGCCAAGCGGCAGAGAATGCCTCAGCAACCAAATGAGCAAAGACCCCAACATCCACCGATGAACAGATCGGTACGGCCGAGTCAAAATCCAAGTCTAGCACCGAGTGGGGGTCCTGCATTGGCCAGCAAGCCAGCCCCTCCCATGTATCTAGCGTTCATGGAGTCTAGAGCTGCTCGGGCACTGGAGCAAAAATCTGGCACTACAGCTGCGAACTCGTCAACTCCGGGGATTCAAACGCCTGAGCCACAACTGTCGATTCCTGCGGCCCAGGTTCCTGCTCGCCAAACCAGCAACAAGTCTGTGGATCTTGTCGCTGCGGAAGCGACCCCTGTGAAGCAGAAGAGGGGCTCATACAAAAGGAAGAAGACCGGATTCCCACCAGAGTCTCGGACTCAGGAACAGTCCGTAGGCACCAGCGTGCCCAGCATACCGATACAGGCCACTTCAGAGCCAACAGCTTCCTCAAATGAGCAGCTATCCGAACTACCTCAGGCGAGTATTGTCACGACCGCAGAACAGGTGGATGTTCTTGTTCAAGTCAATTATCAAGCCAACTCGTCGTGTATTTCGGATGATCTGATGAATGGGAAGTTTGAGCAACGACAGGAGCCTCCTAAACTCGCTGTCCCGGTTGAAGCGACGAAAAGCGTCCAACCCTCGCTTAACACGGATAAGGCAGCAAACGGAAAGTTAGGCAAATCGTCACGAAGGAGACGTACAACCAAGTTGCCTCAGCCAGGATCGAATGCGCCGGGCATTGTGCGTGGTGAGCAGCAGCCAGTTTCAAGTGCGTTACCTGCGCCTGTGGGGGCTTCTGCAGAAGTTGTTCCGAGTACAGCTATCGCCGCTGCCCCGTCTTGTGCAGATAATCCTCCCCGCGTGGAGAATAGGACGGTTGTGATTTTCTGCAAGCGAGACTTCATGCGATACCAAGCCGCAAAGATTTGGCGGAGGTACCAAGAGCAGCTAAAGAAACAGGAGGAGTGGCGCGAAGTCCGTGTGGCTGGCAAACGTACGCGATATCTCAATTCTCGGTATGATGACGAGCTTCGAAGGACGCACAGGAAACCCACCAACAAACGATCTGGAAATCGACCACGAGGAAGGGCAGCAGCGCCAAAAAGCCAAGAAATTAATGAGCATGAAGTATCGACTCCAGCAGAAGGAAGGGCTGTGGTGAGTTCTGCACCATCGACATCGACGTCAGCCAGCAACGAGAACGATGAGGGAGGTCATCTGGCAAAAGATTCTGGGACAACATCAGCTACTGACGCGGTTGGTTCTCGTGCCTCGCTCGATGTATGTGATGCCCATTCTTCTGGTGCGTATCCCCTTGGTAATACTGAAAACGGCGACCTTGTGACGACGCAAGGGGCATCGGATCCACAGCAAGAAAGAGCGTCTTCGTTGGTTGTGAAGCAAGGTGAAGAAGGTATCGCGAAAAATATGGACGGGTCACGTGTTATGAATGAACCGGGTTATGGTATGCTGAAGGATTCGATTAACTCAAACGAGCGGCTAGCTATGGCGCTTGATATTAATTCGGAGATAGCTGTCGCTGGAGTACTGGCTACGAGCAATGCTGAAATTGCTGGTGTTGTGGCAGACGTTGCTTACGATGCCAAAGCTGTTCCATCCACCGCCGATGTATCATCAAACGGCGGTGTCAAGCTCGCAATCGCAGCGGGAATTACCGATCCCACCGAAGCTGGTGGTGGGAATAATAACAAGGGCACCAGTGTCAACCTCGATGGCTGTGTCGCTACAAGGACACATTGCGGGAGTATCGGCACTATCGTCTCCAGTGCTGCAATACCACGTGAAGTCACCAAAGAGGCTTTAAACGATGATGCAAGCTGTTCTTCTGGAAAACGTAGACCATCGACTTCGGCCGATCTCAATCAAGCTCACAGGGATTCCATCAAGCAAGCGGCCGCAGTTCCAGCGATGACCAGTGATGACTCTGTGGAAACATGCACAAGCTCGAGAATGAGTTTTATGCCGAACGGAGTGACGACGAGTGATGATGGTGGCAATCCCGCTGATACTTCTATTCAACTCGACAGGGATCCTTCGGGTACTACAATCGTTGCCAAGCCGATACCTATATCCGCCGACCTTGAAACAGCAACAAATGGGGGCACAGCCGAGATTAATCCGTGTGCAGCCTCGCCAATTTCGGACAGTCTCAAGTTGGGCAAGCCAGCACATGCAGATCCGGTGGCGAATAGCAACGGCAGTGCGGCAGTATAAATTGTGAACAATAGCGAGGTATCAATCGGAGTCGCGCCGGTCAAACTATACCCTACGCGTATCTGACTCTCCTACGGGTCCCTGTCATCCTCGTTATTGCTGCTGAGCTCCATCCTATCTACTGAACATGGAAGAGCTTTCGGAGCCTCTCGAGCCTGCATCAAGTCGTGGCCATCCTGAACCTCCATTGCACCAGCCACATCGTCAGTGAGCCGTAGTTGAGTCTCCTGTTCTTGCGTCTCTCGCGCCAGAACTTCAGTCGGCTCCGCTACGTTTGCAACAATTCTTTCCTGCCACTGGTTTGCGCTGGTCTCGAGCTCACCCGTACGCTGAGATTCCTGTGATAGCTCGCTCTTGTGGCTGCTCTCAAATTGACGAAGCTTGACTTCCAGCTCGTTCAATCTCTCCTGGAGCTCGAGCTTTTCTTCGGTGAGCTCTGAGATCTGGAAGGCGCTCTCGGCTAGCTTCTGCTTGCTCGCCTCTTCTTCCCGCAGAAATTCCTGGTCACGTTGCTCGAGCTTCTTCTGCCACGCCCCAGCCATGTCAGCGCGTTTCTCCTTTGCGAGTTCCAGTTGTTTCTTAAGCTGCGGCAGCAGCGCCAGTTGGCTCTGGAGTGTTTTCGCGCAGCGCGCTAGTTGCTCGTTCTCGTGGAGGGCTCGCTGCGCTTCATCCCTCTTCTCCTTGAGCATGTTTTGGCACTTGCGCTTGGTTTCGTCGGCTACAAGTTTGATTTTTGCGAGTTCGTCCACCAGGGCCGCGATTTCCCGGTCTTTCTCGGCTAAGGCAGTTGACTGGTCGATCGTGGTGGTGCTCTGTGGCTCGAGGCCTGCGACTTGCTGCTGAAGCTCGAGCACACTGGACTCGAGCTGCTTGTTTCGTGCCGTGAGTCTTTGGATCTGGTCGTTCTTCAATTCGATGGGTGATTCCTTCCCACCACCATTGTTCGGCTTCGTCTCAACAGCAGCACGTAGCTCCTCGTTCTCCTGGCGCAGTACCATCAGTTCCTTCTTTGGCTGACGGACTTCGAGCACTGCGCGCTTCATGGTACTTTCGACTGCTTTGCGGGCGTGGACCTCCGACCGCAGGCGACACTTGATAAGACGCTGGAATGACAAGCGTGCAAATTGATTGTGCCAGTGGAGAGTTGGTGTTTGTCAGTCGGGGTTACCTTTTCAACACTCTTCAACACGTGAATTGGGTGAGCAAATCTTGCGTTGGGACGACTCACCTCGATGTCCTCCACGTGCTGCTTTGTAGCGTCCACTGACGGCATGCTGGCCCGCTTGCTGTCTCCTCTCGAGTTATCTCCTGCTGGCTAAACTAGGAGTGCTTGCTTCAAAGATGAAGGTCTTGATCGCAGCGAAGTATTGCTGGAGCTCTGGAAATAGTCGACGAAATTGGGCATCGGCAGCGTGTCGAGCGTGACGGATATCGTGGTATCTCGTCGCTTGAGGAGCTCGCCACAGCCTTGATTGAGTCGAAGCTCTGCAGGGGGATGGCCTTCAATGCACCCATCAAGACGAAGGACGAGTTCCACGTTGGGGCGGATCGGGGGCCGCCGCTGGTATACCTGGACTTGGGCGTGGGTGACCAGCCTTCGCGACGACTGCATATTGAGCTCTTCCATGAGGAGCTACCTATCACGACCGAAAACTTTCGTCTGCTTTGCACTGGTGAGTGCCTCGGCTACTGGCTCTTGTTGCTATCTCCCGACAATCTGAGCAGCTACGACTGCTGCTTGTCCAGGCGAACTGAGGGGCAAAGGGAAGGTGAAGGCGCTGTGGTACAATAACACGCGCTTCCACCGCGTCACCCCAGGCTTCATGATGCAGGGCGGCGACATCACACACGGGAATGGCGCTGGGGGAGTGGCAGCGCTAGGAACAACGTTCGAAGACGAGGTACGATAATTTCTCCATCTGCGGTGGCCTCTAGTCGATCCTCTAATATCGCCTCGCTTGCGACTCTTGCTTGAGGCAGAGCTTCCTCTTCAAGGTTCGTGTGGGGGAATGCGTTGCGTTCGACCCGACGCAAACTAACCACCGCATGCAGCACCAGGTGGGGGCGGTGTCCATGGCGCACCAGAACTCGAGCAACCGCTCGCAGTTCTTCATCTGCTTCGGCGCGGTAGGCATCCATGCTGATGTTGAAGTTGGCCGGAGCGTTGGTGGTTGACGTTTGACTTGACTCGCTAGCCGAGCTGGCTGGATGGCAAGCACGTGGTCTTTGGGCAAGTGCTGCGCGACGACCTGCCGCACTTGGCCGCCTTCGAGGCCGTGGGCTCCGCGTCGGGCCGCCCAACCAGCCCCATCGTGGTTACGGACGCCGGACAGGTGGGTGGCGCCGGATTCACCCCGTCGCCCATGCTGCGCGGCGGCAGTGGCTAGTTGTCCGGTGCGTTCCGAGTCGAAATATAAGTGCGATAAAGAGAAGCGGCTCGGCAACAAGCCTGTGCAGCGATTTACAATATCGTGCGTTTGCTGGAGTCCCAATGTAAATAACATCTAGGCACCGATCATCTTGCGATGAACACCTCTTGTGTCTCAATCGGATCAAGAGATTCAGCCTCAGGGTTCTCCACCTCTGGGTTTGTTTTTCCCTCCAGCGGCGAGGGAGGCGACGATGAATACGGCGAATCTTGAAGCAGCTCCTCCCCGGCAGAACTCGCACCCGTGTGCTCAAAGCTGGACCGAACATC
Source organism: Phytophthora pisi (assembly GCA_024679225.1). Lineage (NCBI taxonomy): Eukaryota > Oomycota > Peronosporomycetes > Peronosporales > Peronosporaceae > Phytophthora > Phytophthora pisi. Next base: position 18,328 of record JAIKVJ010001095.1, read on the forward strand.
GATGGGGCTGGGCTTGAAGTCTGCGTCTCCAAAGTCTTTCGTCTTCGTAGCCAAATAACCACCTTGTGGCTGATTCATGGGCAGATCCAGCACCTTCGACTCGATTGGCGACCCATCCCGTTCAAATAGGAGCCTGATAGCAGCCCTCGGGTTGCTCGCCTCGTGCATTAGGTACAGGCACTCCTGGAAAAGCTCCATCGAGATGGACGCATCACGAGGGCGAGTTCCCATTACGCTCTCGTTGATGAAATCGGCGAAGCATTGAGTCTGTGTAAACTCGCCGAGGAACCGCTGGTTGGTTGGTACTGCGCTGCAGAAGGACTCGCAGTCAAACTCCACGCAGAAAGCTAGTGCTGACGAACGGCGTCGCAATCGACCATACTGTTCCGGCGTCGGTACCACGTGGTGTTTGCCCGAGCGATCAACAGTGTCCGCTTCTCGACGGTGTACATCAATATACCGCTGGTAGTCGCAAAAAATGCTGGCGAACATGCCAGCAAAAGCGCCACGCAGTGTATCCACCCATGGCAACAACTGGTTTTCGTGTACGGTCTGCAGAGCCGAAACCAGCGATAGCGCTTGAAGACGCTCAGCGAAATGGCACGCATTCTCGTAAGGGAGCGTGGCGTTCAGGAACCGCATGCGAATGGGGCGGCTGGCTCGGCGCAGGTGGTCAATGGTCTCCTCGAACGTCAAGTCCAGCGTGGACTGGCCGTTGATACCAATCAGATAACTCCCAGCGGAAATCGATCCTGAACGCTCTGCTGGGCCTGCAAGTCCATTCGAAAGTCTCGGTAGCGCCTTTACAACCGCTGATCCACCAAGTTGCCGTTCAGGATCGAAGTTACTAGCCGCCAGAAGACGGAGATGGGTCGACTCGAAGGTGATTCCAAGCTAATACACGTCAATACATTCGCGTCAGTACTTCGATGGCGCCGCCTTCAAGAAGCTGACAAAGAGACTTACCGGGCCTTCACCAAACGTCAACTCTACTTCATTGACAGTGTTTGCTTCCGTCTGGGGAGACTCCAAAGTAGGATTCCGAGGTTGAGAAGTGCCGATCGGGCTTGGAATGACATCTTCCAGCATTGCAAGTAGGACGGTAACCTCTTTGGAGGGTAGCCGAGGCAAAACAAAGTCTACAGGATAGCCTTCGACTCGCGAAAAAATCGGGGATACGACTTTATCCTTGTCAAGGTGCACGACAACGCATGAAGAAAACATTTCGGATCCCACACGTGTAGCCAACGAACTAGTGTGGAGACCAATAAAATACGGCACTGGGGCCTGTATAGCAAAAAAAAATTGAAGCAGCCAAGCATCAATTAGTATGCTCAATATTCTAACAGCATGTGGAACACTCGGCACCTACCTGCAGATATTCGATCAGCTTTACTGGTAGAAACGGGATGAAAACGTGCCTCCAGCTAAATGGAAACAGCAACGCGCAAAGCGCTTCGCAGATCGGTGTAAGAAGTCCTTGGTGCTAAATTCGCAATGACAGCAACAGCAACCGTTAGACTTCGAAAGCAACGAACAGATTATATGCGCTCGTACATTCGAATGAACCAACACCCTCTGCTCCAGAAGCAGGCAGTTGACGATGTAAATGACGTTCTTGAGACTCAAACACTGGAACAGCATCTGAAAGCAGTAGTCATCCAGATGCGCAGCCTTCCCCCGCTGAATATGGTAGCGGAAGAACTCGCGCCCATGCATCCGTATGTCGAGTGCGTCGCCCTGAGCTGGACGGTAAGCCTCGCGAAGGAGCTGCGGAAGGATGCGATGGTACTGCTCTCGGATCTTGCTGTTGTTATCGCCAGAAGTATCTTTCCAATCCGGGGTTGAAGCGCGGATCCGATCTGTTGGCCCCTTGCTGCTACTCAACAGCCGCTGTTCAGATAACAACGCAGATGCTGCGTGTCTTGGAGAGAGAAACCAGCTGCAATCCTCACACGCATAGGCGATCTTGGTCTGCACGAGCGAGTGCTCCCTCTTAAGATACCGGCTTCGGTACATCCAGCTACATGTACCCAGTCAACACGGACGGGCGAACTCTTAGCACACAGACACCCGCCAATGGCCACTACCAGACAGTATATATCGCTTACCTAACGATCTCCTTGAATAGCGAGAAGAACGGGTGGTGCGAAATCAAGCACAGCACTCGAGGTCTCCAGTTCGAAGCTTCAGGCACGCAACACAGCGACAATAATGCGGTTAGATCGCCATGAGCCCTGCAGACACGGATTTACGCAGCGCACCAGCAGTAGCATATTCCTCCAAGAAGTGCAGCGCGAACCCGTAGGCATGGGCGCCGTCCCCGCCCGTCAGAATAAAGGAGAAGAACGTGGGCTTGCGCTCGTACACCGACGGCTCGAAAAACGCCTCGCTCTCCGGGATGCAGAACTGCCAGCAGCAGCAGCAGCACACGGCCAGTCGGGCCAGTCAGTGTGCCAACACCAAATACAAAATCGGGCATGGTACTAGGCTGGCAACGTACGTACGGCACCCCGTCAGGCAGCGCGAAGTCCTCGTGGTCGCTGGACGGGATCCGCGTCACGACGCGCTGCTCGAAGTCTTCGCCTTGCTGCTGCTGCTGCGACGCGTCTGCAAATTACCACGCCTCAGTCAGTCCGTCGGCCAGTCCGTCAGTCACGCGCGCACGGCTCGCAGTCTGCTGCACTCACCCGCTGGCTCCGCGACGACCTCCACGAAGTAATCCGCTAGTCGCGCGCTGCTCGCTCTCGGTCTCATGTTGCGCCTCGCCTGCTTTCAATATTCTGAAATTTAATATTGATTTTGGGGCGCCCTAGCAATCTGTGCAAAGTCTGTGTACAGAAGCAAACCTTTACACAGATCATAATAATAAGGGATTTGTATTGACGGATAGCAGCGGGACGGGTGTCATGGGTTCATCTAGTCGTGTTGTGAGCTGTTGTGAGTACTCGTTGCCACAGCAAGCAAACCGGCGCGGAAGCAGGTCTGCGCGATTTTGCGGAGGTATTACCTTAATAGGTCCTACACCAGGCATTCCACGGGGATCTGCTCCAGTACACTGCAGCACCCCAGATTCACCCCCTCTTTTTGGCTTAAAGGCGCCGTTGGGGCCACGGTACTGAAAGAGTTAAAGGTGCTCTTAACCCCAGTCGGGCACTTTGCTAGGACAAACCGAAAAAATGCTAGGACAAATCCGAAATTCACGGAAGTAAAGTATAATGTACCATAATTTTTGTCCTAGCGGTCCGTCTAGGACAAAATTTGTGGTACACTATACTGAAATCAAGTAAAACCGATTTTGTCCTCCCGTTTGTCCTAGCAAGAGAGGCGACTGAGTCCATTGTAGATCTATGTTGTATCGTGGTGTGCGCCACACCACGGGCCAGCTTCATCGTTACCCATCACCATTCGCTCCACTTCCGATTTTGCGCAAGCCACGGCATCGTCACGTCGTGATTGGGGGTAGCCTTCAAGCGAAG
>JAIKVJ010001096.1:2192-19128 GCA_024679225.1 Phytophthora pisi
GGCGGGCGCACAACCGAAGGCATCGTTGGCTCTGTGTCTACGGCGGCGAGTGGAGGTGTGGGGCGAATCTCAGTCTGGTCGGAACAGCGTTTGACGTTATGCTGGCGTACTGAAGCTGATGTGTGGGGAAAGCCGAAACATACTGTATGGACTTTTGTATGGGAGAGGGCGCATAACTCAGGCGGAGCGCGACTGATATGAAGATGGAGCCAAGAGTGCTAGGTGGCGGTGGCTGCCGGCTCTATGAGCTGGGGATACATTTAATATACACGCAGAAGAATAGCTGTTCGGTCCTCATACATCCGAGAGCTCGGGGCTGCGGAGCTGCAGACTCGGAAGGGCCGAGGTGGCGTTATCGGCCTTTGCTGTCGGACGGGCGGAACGTGCGCACGACGCCTCAAGACGAGGCGTCGATCGCCTCAAGTGGGGCTCGAGAGGCGGCGGCACTTCAGGCGGAGAGCCAAGGCGCTCTCCTCCGTCCAGGGAGGGGTTGCTGCACATGCACATGACCTTGGCGCGCTAATGGCTCTTCACTCATTCGCCATGTGGGGCTGTCACCACCGAGATGCCCAGTGAAGAGGGAAAAACGGAAATGACAGCAGACGTATGAAATTGGTCGGTCGGAAATGTTGTGACAGAACCCGTATGCTGAAAACTGAAGCTGCTGGAGATCCGATGCTCAGTGTTGGTGAGCAGTCGAGCGATCGAGCGAGGGATGGTCCAGCCTTCCACGACGTCTTTGTCGCTGGCAAGCTGTGGCCTTCATTCTGCAGCGAGGTGACGCTGCCGGCCGAGCAAGCCTTCCCAGCGACAGGATGAAGTGGTGACCAGCGAGGCCGGCTGAGCGACGTGCCCCCACCAAGAAACCAAGCACAAAAAACTACTTCACAAGTTGCAGTGATGAATTGCAGGTCCCGTACCTGTCTCCGGCCTGCCAGTACTTCAGCGCCGCCGTCTCCCAGAGCAGAGCAGAGAAACAACAACCAGATCACAACGGCCAGCGATACCAGCAAGCACCAGCAATTCAACTCAGCATGGGCTTTGGTTGGTGGGCCGCTCTCTAGTGGCCATCCTCCGATACCACGCAAGGAGGAAACCCCGCGCGAGACGAAGCAAGCAGAACACGGCTTGACGGGGGGGGGGGACGCTGCTGCACGAAGATGAAGAAGGCGCGGATGCGCATCGAGTTGGCGAAGCAGAAGAAAAGAAGGAGGAAACAGAAGACGCCAAAACAGCAGGAAAGCGAGCCCCCTGCGCGTCCAATGCGCCTATGATGGAGAACAATCACCAGGCGAAGCGACGATGCACTGCAACTGGATCACTCGACTGCATCCACCCTGGATGCACGAAGTACAGGCGATACGGACGCAAGTGTCAAGCGCATGGCAGAGGGAAGCCATGCGCATACCCAGGGTGTACGAAATATAGTAAATCTGGGGGCAAGTGCTCGGCGCATGGGGGAGGACAGCGCCGGGGTGCACCAAGCTTCCACAGTCTTGGGCATGGTGGGCGGCGGCGAAGTTTGCCTGGGGGAAAGTCTCGAGTGCGTAGCGGAGCAGAAGACACTGAGCCTGCTGAACCTGCTGGGCTGGCCATGGATTCGAAACAGAGGACGCCCCCTAGAGTCGGGTGCTGATACTTTCTAAGATCAAGCGCTACAGCTATCAGTCGTACGAACGAGAAGAGTATGCAGGACACCATGCGACGCAGTAAACGCGGAACATGCCGAGGGAGAAGAAGGATAAGACCACGTGGTATCTGCCTGTCGGCGGCGTGGAAAGCGCACGCGAGCTATAGTGAAGTCGGAGGCTAAAGCCGACACTAGCAGCACGATCTAGGACTCGACGGTGCTCAAATCGCGCGAGGAGCCAGGAAAGTGGGGCTGGGCCATTCGCGCGAGTGTGTTGCTGGGACCGAGAGCTGTTGTGGATTCTGACTAAGCTTGGGCAAAAGGGAAACTGCTATATTTTGGAGCAAACTTTAATACTTTGAGCGGAGGAGAGGGTCACATCATCATCAACCCGAATACTTCAAGGACAAACGCATTACCGCGCCGCGTGCCTAACGTGGACGTTGTTCGGTTCCCCGGCCCAAAACAAGTCGATGGAGTTGCTGATAATGTTGAGATTTCTGGGTTTTCGCAATGGGCTAAACTTGGGAGAGGAGCTCATGAACGACATGGACGATTGCTACCTGAGTTGAATGGCCCCACCGAAGTACAGGAAGAACGTATCGATACATTTGTTTTCCTGTTGTCGATGTGTGCATTAATCGAAGTAAAATGCCCTGGAAATCTACGCGACCTACCGCGAACAGAGTATAGGGTGAACTTGCCTTTCGATGGATACGGCGTGGGTCAGCAATAACTACTCCATAGTCAAAAGCGAATTCTGCGTGTGCTTTTCAAAGATCTCATACTTCGCCAGTTGAAGTCGACCAGCCCTCATCGCCGCCTCCCAGACGGAGAAACACGCAACTTCTCAATCACAAGCGGTATTTACCTGGAAGGCAACGACGACCGTCGCCATCTTGTCCACATGAACTGCTTTTCGACGCTCAACATCCAGTGGTTTTCTCCAGTGCTGACTCAAGCACGACGGCGTCAGCGTAGCGAACACAGCGCCATACGTAACCGGCCACACCAACAAGAACCCCAACGCGATGGAACTGTTCGTGGGGCCGAACCGGGGCGATCTGAGCGCAGCTCGACGGCGGGTGCGGAGTTGCAAGATGAGAGGGCTCAGCTCACGCATGGGCGACGAGAGAGCGAAGAAGGGAAACAAGAAGAGGAAGGAGAGGAGGAGTGGGGCGTTGCTACACTAAATGATCGTGGTGGTGAATCTGACTCGCGTGACCAGCGCGAAACCCCACCCCACCAACGAACCACAGAGGATGAATTTGTACCTGAAGCTAGCGCTGTAATGGCCTCGCCGGAAGCTGTTATGGTAGTCCAGCCGGAGCAGGGTTAGCACGGCCCGATGGTGGGGCTGCTGATGGAAGCAGAGAGAGTCCAGCGCACGCATGAACTATGGGCGAGTGAAGCGGAAGGAAAAGAAAACAAGGGCGAAGATGAAGATGAGGTGGAGAACGAAGTGGTCGCTTCTTCGTCATCGAACGAGTCCACGGAGGAAGATGCTCGCCCATCAAAGAGACGGCGCAGTGCTGGTGAGAAACCCGCCGCCCGTATCCATCCTGGAGGCACGAAATGTGGCGGCAAGTGCACTGGGCGTGGAGGACGGCGATGCTCCCATCCAGGATGTACGAAATTTAGCCAATCTGAGGGCAAGTGCGCTGGGCATGGTGGAGGGCGTCGGTGCTCGCAGCCAGGGTACACCAAGTTTGCACAATCTGGGGGCAAGTGCATTAAGCATGGCGGAGGACAGCGATGCTCGCATCCAGGATGTACCAAACATCGCCGAGCGGGTGGTAAGTGCATTAAGCATGGCGGAGGACGACTGTGCTCGCAGCCAGGGTGCACCAAGTTTGGACGATTGCGGGGAAAGTGCTGTGCGCATGGTGGAGGACGACGATACATACGTTAAGGCGAAGGACGCCTCGATCATCTCCGACACAGCGGAAGAAGAGCAGCAGCTGGCACCAGGCAATAGCGCCAGTAACAAGACCCAGGACTCGACGGTGGCCTTGGACGAGTCCTCGCCGAAGTCGAGGGCAGTCAAGAAACGGAAGACGAAGACGAGGCTAGTTACGTGGGACGACGGTGCTAACGCTGAAGGCTCGAATGAGGGTGATCCTGCCCCCACACTGATTAAGTTCGCTGGCACTCCCGTGGCAAAGCAAAATTGCTGGAAAGATTGATCGGCTTTTACGAAAGCAAGGGTTGGTTGGAGTGGTGGATGAAGGAATATGGGAGTGAAACGCTTGTTTTCCTGCTCAAAGTCGTTGGAGAACTTTACGAATTGACTGCGTCTTGCTGTTAGGTCGCGGTATGGTGGATAGCTGAGTTCACGAATTGCGTCGTATTTGCTTGTCTTTCAAAAGGCCACCTCCGTAATTGAAAACATAAAAGAATTTGCTACCAACGCTGAACAGTACGTGCATGAAATCCAGTTTGGCTTACGCTTTGCACGGGCAAAGAGAGGCGCCAGCGCGCGCAGGAGGCGTTGCAGCGTTGGCTTGCGGTTTGCAGCAAAAGGATATGTCAGCTGTGGGATTTGAACCCACGCGTTCGAAAACATTACTTTATCCAGTTTGGCTTACGCAGGTTATCGTACTGCATGGTTCGTGCACGGGCTTGCTCGAATCTGCAAAGAAAAATGAGGCCACAACGCCGATTGATGTCTGCGAAAAATTAATGATCTTCTTTCACCGAGCGGGGTACCTGTTTCAGCATGCGTCAACTCGACCCTACGGTTGGTTGGTTCGTCTCCCAGAGCAATGTAAACCACTCCCCACTTCTCAAAAGCGAGCGATAACGGGGCGTCGTGGCGATGGCGAGTTCCTTCTCGGCGCTGAACTTGCTCTGGTTTTCTCCGGTGCTGGTTCGAGCGCGGAGCGACTGGCAGAACGCCTCCGGCCCCCAGCACCACAGCAGCGGGAATCCCCCGGTTGTGAAATTAGCCACGAGGAGGTTGCGGTAGTTGATTCGGAAGAAGTTGAGCCTGTGCGGAGAGTGGATTTACTGGAGCAAGCAGAGAGGGCCCAGCGACTGAGCGCGGAACACGAAGAAGACAAGGCAGTGAAGGAGGAGAAGGATGAAGAAGCGACCGAGTCCGATGAGTCTACAGAGAAGATGACCCCCCAACGAAGCGACGGCGCACGACTACCAACCTTTGCTGCACGCATCCAGGATGCACGAAGCCTTGGCGAGCTAGGGGCAAGTGTGGCGCTCACGGTGGGAGACAGCGATGCTCGCAGCCAGAGTGCAATAATCAAGTTGCGAGTGGGGGAAGTGCCGTGCGCACGGAGGGGGAAAGCGGTGCTCATACGCAGGCTGCTCTGAGAGTGCTCAGTTGCGGGGTTTTTGTTGTGCGCATGGAGGCGCACCGAGATGCTCGTACCCAAGCTGCACGAAATACCCAAAAGTGAAGGGGAAATGCCATGAGCACATTCGTTGAGTTAAGGGCATTTCTCTTAATACTTGCCATGTAAAAGGGAATCAATCTCCCCACACCAATCTACTCTCTTCTTACGCATCAGTCAGTCTGCTAGCCCCATTTCATTAGTCCATTTCAGCTCAATACTAACTTGCGTCGGCCTCTCTGGCATTGACAGTAGCCCAACCATCGCGACGGTTCGCGTCAAGTGCGGCATGCTGGGCTGATGGACGCCGAGACGGATCGAATAGCGCCGCCTCCTTCCGAGGAGCGATTCGAAGTCCACAATGGTCTTTTCAAAGCCTCCACGAAGGCGTCAGTCGTCGCTCTCAAGCGCAAGATGGACGGCTTCGAGAACCAATTGGCGACGATCCGCGCCCGACTTGAAGCGAGACGAGAGCTAACAGCGCCAACTCAAGGAGACTTCCACCTGCCAGCATTAAATTCTACCTCAGCCGTGCCAACAACGTCTTCATCCTCTATCCATCAACTAAAACTTCCCTTACTACGACGAATTGATGGAACACGAGTAGCGAACGCGCCGCCGAAAGACCCCTTCCTCGAGGTGGAGAACGTTATCCACCGCACCATGACCCGAGAGCTCTACGATCGTGACGCAAACATCGTGGCGACAAAGGAGTTCGCGGCTGCATCCGCTACTAAAGACGCTGAGCAGTTAGGAGAAGAGGCTCGGAAGCGCATGGTGGCGTACACGCAGAACGAGAGTGGGTGGCGGTTCGAAGAGCGTACCTCGAGGTACCAGCAGTTGATGGAGGTGAAGCAGCGCGCTGACCAGGCCCAACGCGAAGCTGAGCTGCAGTGTGATACCGTTCGCCAGATGAAGACGCTGCTGCGAGATCCGTACAAGGAGCTGCGGTCATGTCCAATCCCGAGAAGTGAGCTCGCTCCTCTAGCGTCAATACAAGACCAGAAATTAGAGAGGAGGAAGGCGTTCGAGTGGATCTGGGTCCTCGCTTCTCCGTCTACAAAACTAGCGTTTACACCGCGAGAGGAAACGCCGAACAACGTGATCGACAGCGAGAAGGAGCTATCGATGTACGTCGTGTACTACATCGCTGCCTCAGATGCTAACGCCAAGCGTGTCGAGACTGCAGAGCAGTGGCGCGATGTATTGGGCAACGACTGTCCACCCACATCTGGCTGGATGGGCTGCTCGGTCCACGGTGTGCCACCAGCTCCAGAGTTGATATCGGTTAGATCAGGGATTCAGACTTGGACTGTTGCAGGCGCTGGAGCTGGTCATCTGAACGGTAAATACATGGCATGTGGGGTGCACGATAATGTGCGTAGGTTCAAGTCGCCTGCTGGGGTGGAGCTCTTCCGGAAATGTGTACCGGTAGATTCTCGGTTGGCTCAAATTCTACATGGTGGGGAGACTGCACGCCCTGAATCCGCCAGTTCCAGTGTTACTGGTGACGATTTGGGTGGGAAGGAAGACACGGCAAAATTGACAAAGAAAGCGAAGCCAGGTGTAGTTTTACCTAGTGGGTTAGCTGCGATCGAGAAGGATGAACTTGACTTCCGATCAATGCGGCGGGTTGGCTCGTGGCTTAGTATGAACGAGGCTATCGAGCGGAACCGAAGAATGCTAGCAAGTCGCAGTATTGGGGACGAATCGGCTGCGTTAAAGCTTGATGGGAGCAGTGTGATGAGCCAAGAGTCTCGAGAAGTGGAAGACGCCAGTGATTTAGTGGAATCCCGTCCTGAAATCAGTGCTCCTTTGTGTCGAGAGTGGGTACTATTTGCACGATGTGCGAGGCTTCGAGGGGATAAAGGGGTCTCTGGACCAAGCGAGCCTCCGATGAAGGGCGTTGGTCTGGGTTGTTTGAAGCGACACTACTACATTTCGTTCGAGGAGAAGAGATACATGACGGTTTGGGCGCAGACGAAGGAGTCGTGGCTGGAGAAAAATGTTCTGCACGTCATCATCGAACGCGAAGCGCAACTGGAGCGCGTGCACCACTTGAGTTGCAAATGTATGGTCAAATTCCAGCAGAACTTGCGGGCGGAGACCGAGAAATCGAAGCGGAAATTGTTCGCAGAGCTGAATCGCGTTCGCTTCTTAACAGTGAAAGTGCTGGAAACCATTGCTCGTTGGCGGGGACATGCTAGGAAGGTTGGCTTTGCGCGATACGATGACCCAGTGAAGCGGATGAAAGGGCTTAAAGAAGGCGCAGCCTGTAGCGAGAAAGTTTTACAACAACCCGAAACGGAGGCGCCTTTGCTTGGATGGTCGTCATCGATAACGTTAGACACGGAGGAGCAGCTCTACAAAGGGTCCAAGGCTTTCGTGTCCAAAGTGAAGCGCTTCCGTCGAAGTGAGGATGTCACCGGCAAGAGAGAGCAGCACATCGTGTATTTGGGGTACTTCGAAACCCAAGAAGAGGCTGAGCGCGCGTATGACGAGCACGCAGCCTCCGAAGCACGGCGGTTAAACACCACGGTGGAGCATCTCCCTCGTCGACGAAATGTATTTCGCTCTTGTGGCAAACACTTTGCTGTGGAGAGCGAAAAAGGTGGCCCCAGTTTCTGTATCGAGTGCAAAACCAAGCAACTAGCGTCGAAATCGTCGACTTCGGCGGATGAATGGGTACCACCATTCTTTTATGGCACGGGGGTCAACTATATCATGAAAATGGCGAATGACTTGGACTTTCTGGATGAAGTGCTGCCTCTGAAGGCAGCTCTGAACATTGGTCGTGGCGCTGAGGATGAAGCATTCCCACTGCGGGGTAATTTATTTCTTCTTCCCAGAACACCCATTCAGGACCCTGACCTCGCTGTATTCACGACGTTTCCCACCCCTACAGCTCCGCGTCTGGGCGAGACTCTCGACAGTCCTGGGGTTAATGATATTGATGACGAGGCTCTCGATCGCGAGCGAATCTTCAAAGCGCAGCAGATTTTTCTGCAGGAGCTGCAGATTTATCGACCCGAGGTGCTGTCTAAACCACAGAATGCAGCTCAAAATCCACTTCCCAAGCAGAAAATTCGCGAGGATTTATCACCGCAGTATCGCCTAGTAGAAGCGTTGTATTGGGACCATTGTGCGGCGCTCAAGGTCCAGCAAGAAAGACTGCCAATGGCTTTGCGACAGGATAATATATGGTGCCGGCCTGATGCAGGCGAGTGGGCGAGCTTAGCGGTTCGAGGAGCGCACCAGCTGCACTTTTTGTTCGAACAGAAGCTCGAGAAGGCTGGGGAGGAGATGGTGCAGCGACGACAACAGGTCCTCGCAGCTCTGCGTCAGCTGAACAAGGTGCCGCTGTATTTTGTGCCGTCACGGACCAACTTTACGGAGCTTATCGCGGCTGGCCAGCAGGTCCGTGGTGACGTGGTGCAACTCGAGGTGAATATTGCTACTAAGCGACTGCAACGATACGATTCGTGGTGCATCAAGTCACTGGTCGTGCAGCGATGGTTTCGCGGTGTTTTAGGGCGACAGAAGGCGCGAACAACACGGAAAGCGCTCCGTCTTGCTTACAAGCTGCGAGTGTTTTACGCCAAGCAGGTCGCTGCTGTGGCGAGATCGTTTTATGAGTCTCACGTGCTTGCAGTAGCGGTTCGTAAAGCTTACAAGGCTATTTGTACGCCGATCTACACGCGCTCAGTTATGATGAACGGAGAGCTTGTGGTCGTGACCTTCCATTCCCTCCAGCACTACCAGCTCTACCACAGAGATTTCGATACCACGGCAACGACCAAACGATCCGTAATTCCTTCTAATTGTTGCACAAGTTGTGCCCGCCGACATCACGTTAAAGTGCATTATCAATCGTTTGAGAGCAAGTTCTCGGTGCTTCAAGGAGTTTGCACGTGCTCAGTATGCGGAGGAAGCTCCCAAGACGACGATAAAGCGAGCGAGAGCTGGTTGATTCGTGCGTACAGTCCTTCACATAATGTCATCTATCGGCTACTAGTGGATTCACCGCAGCTCGAGCAGCTACTTCAATCGCAATTCTACCTACCGTCGTCAAGTGCCAACTACCGCCCGCTTGTTGTGGAATGGGAGACGGCAAAACATGCAACAGCCGTGACATCAAACTACACACAGTATTGCCGTCAGAAAGCAGATAAGGCAGCAGCTACACTGGAAAATTGGAGGCGGATCAGCAGTGGGGCGACGCAGACTCGGAAATCTTTGCTGGTAGCGCTAGATAAGAGCTTGGCGCTACTGACAAGTACCAAGTCTGCGCATGAAGTCTCAGTAATTAATGCGAAGAAGGCTCTAGACTTCACATCACGACCATTTTCGGAGGCCCAGGCGTGGGACCCGCTGGAGAACGCCAACGACTGGAGGTTCATCGTGGAGAAGCGGCAGTTGGTCAAGCGTCTGGAGGAGACGCACCAGGAGGTGGAGCGCTTACGGGTAGCACATTTCCAGGCTGCATACAATGAGCAATACGATCGAGCAGGGGCTACCCAAGCGCAGGAAGAGTACACTCGATACTGGATGCCGCTAGTTGAACGAGAAAGTCAGGCAATGGAGGAGGCGATTCTGAGTGAAACTACAGCGAGGGCGAAGATGGAGAACTTCATGGAACAACTGTGCGATCGCTTCTTGACGCTGCGTGATGGTTACCTGGTTCCTACTCGACGTAACCTTGTCGTCCAAAGCCCTCTTTGGCAAGATATGGCTTCCTTTCGTCTTGATATTCCAGGACTTAGGCGACGGCTGAATTATTTGCGAAGACGAACTCTAGTTCTATCAAATCTGGCCAAGCAGAGCAAGCAGACTCGACGGATGGTTGTGACCGTCAGTATGTGGCCGCTTATCGCCCGCAGCGGCATGAACGCCCGCACAAACAGAGACCTGTGGGTGACTGCGTACGACCCGGTGGACTGCTCGATGCACAATATCTTCCTGGAATGGGAGCTCGTGCAGCTTCTAACCGGAGCACCAGGGAGGAAAATCTGGCAAGACGCTACGGAATCTAAGAGGAGTGCGTGGAGATCTATTGCGGATATTCTGCTCTCGTTAACTATGCTGGACCGCTTTACCGGTGAATTTACGCTGCAAAAGCTGCAGTTCTACCACACATTGCGTCGTTTAACTCCGCAATTTTTATCCAGCAAGGTGATGAGGGACCTTCAAGCAGGTCGAAAATCCGGACAAGGAGACGAGGTGTTGCGTCAAGCAGTGGCGGTCGATGGGAAGCTGTGCGTTGTTGTGGTGTACGAGAACTGGGGAGATCTGACCTTCGCTATTTATCACACAGCGAGTGGTGAATTTTATCGATTGGAAGTACCGTTACGAGTCGTGTTTGACCTTCTAAGCAGCAAACCGTTGATGCTTCGCCTCTGGATAAGTTGCGTCAAGTCCAATTCGTATGCGCCGACACTTTTGGTGCATCTTTTGAAGCATGTGAGGTTTTGTAAATGTGAAGATGGGAGTGAACATGCGCGGATAGACCATGATATTCCTGCTCAGAAACGCTCCAAGCGCTACCAATCTCTACTTCGTATTCAGAATCGACAGGTACTTGTGAGCATTATCGAAGACAGTGGAGGCGACTTTCAGGTTTTTGGGTATGATGTGCGAAGCGAATTGACCTACAAACTTCAGCTCGAGCGTGAAGCTCTTCACCGAATACTCAAAACGAGTGTTGTCCCCGATGATGTGGAAACTGGAGAACATCTGGCAACTTCCGCTTCGTCGCTACTACTCCGTCGGAACAGAAAGCTGCTGTATGAATGGATTTGTTGTCGTCTGCGGTTCCACAGCATGCTAGAACACCCTGAGCTGGTTACGTCTGGAACTTCACCGTTAGTTTACGGACTTCATTTGCGAGAAAGTTTTCGGATTCTGAATCGGTGGATTGCTACAAGTCCGAGGAATCCGCTGACAGCTGTCTCCGAAACAGAAATTACGCGCTGCGCGTCTTCAATCGACGCTGCTGCCTTTGCAAGTCTGCAGTTCGACCAGCTAACACTGGTGGCGCACCGCCAACTCCCTTTTGAACTAGAGAAAGAATATGTTGACACGATGGACTGGATAGCAGCTGTGGCTGGAACGTCGCCTTCGTCATGGAAGAAGCAGCTTCCGTATATGAAGATGGATTTCTTTGTGAAATCTCATACTTTATTTGCTCGACTGCGTGGTGAACTGGAAACTGAAGCGAAGGAACGTCGCAAGAGAGAGAACTGGGCGGGGATGGAGCAGGAGGATCACAATGTGCTCTGCATTGATGAACCCAATTTGAGTCTGTCTGCTATGGAGTCCTTATCCTGGACAACTAATAACGCTGAAGAGGCCGGGAACGAAGCCCCAAAGACTGATGCCGAATCAAACCTTCTAAAGGTGGGCGCAGCAGGCGTATCAGCTATACCAGCCAATTCAGCGACTACCAGTGTCGTAAATACTGGGTTGCTGATCCCCAGCAACAGCAGTGAGCCGATCCAGGAGGTCTTCTACTCTGACGTACCCGCCTGGACGCCTTCAGCACAGCTCCCGTTCGTGATATACGCACAAGAAATGGTCAAACATTTGCGGTCATTTTTTCACCAACAATGGAGGCAGCAAAAGCAGCTCCCTGGCTCTCTATTTGGGCGGCGCTCGTCAAACGCTAATGGATTGTTAACCTGCCAAAGAGTGCCTTACGGCGTGGTAGTGTACCAGGTTGTTCCACGGGAATCGTTCTCGAAAGCCCAGATATCTCAAATAAACGCCCGCGCTGCAGCACTTATGGACGGAGCTTTCGTTTGTGGTCCAGTACTGTTTTGGCCCTCACCGAACCGCCGCGACTGGTACCAGCGTTTGCTTGATAGTGATGCGGTTCACAGAGAGTTAGCTATCCACTCAGAAGACACCGAGTTTGAAGATGTGCCACTTAAACGCCCGGCGGCTGTGCGTTCAGCCAAATATTTACCTTGGAAGCAGTTTGCAATTGAACGACTACGAATTGCTCGAGCTGTGAAGCGGAGCAGGACGGCGGAAGGACTAAGCGCTGATTTACTGGTGGAAGGTGTTGGCCAGATAGAAAAGGACTCGTGTACTATCGCCACGACTTCAATTGGATTCCGTCAGCTGGAGCTATCACTTGGTGTGCGAGATACCCGTGAAATTCGTGGTGATGGAAGTGTTAGCAAGGCTATGAAGCATCTTTTTGCTCTATACGAGGACACTGAGGACAGTGACGAATTGACGAAGTGGCGGGTTTCGTTAAATAACCCTTGGATACTGCATAATGTTTTAGTCATCTACGACCAGGATGGGCACGATATTCAGATCCCCACTACTGGGCGTGACGACAAGGACGTCTTCACGATGCAAGGGATTCAGGTGGAGGTTGACGACGTGGATAAACCACGCCGTATTCTTTTTTCTTGTCGTGAGCTGCAGACCCAGCGCAGATACTTTGTCGACTGTGACTTTCATAGTCTTCAATGTCTCCTTTTACAACGCAGGCGGCACGTCGTGAGTTCTGACCCTCTTCTGCTCACGTTGTCGGTGCAAGCTGAAACTGCATGGAGGCGTCGGTCGAGGGTTACGACAATTCAAGACTGGAGAAGAGTCGCAGCTCTAGCATCCCAGTTCCTGGTGTTTCGAAGGAAGAATGGCGCGCTCACGTTGTGCTTAGAGCAGCCCACCCCAGAAATACAGGTGCCGGAAGGTAGTGCAACAACCGAGCCTGTTCCTGCTGAAGTTGATGAAGCTGATAAAGCCAGAGTTAAACCGAGTGATAGCAGCACCGAGCACTCTGTGGCTGAAGAAGAACCGGTTGGTATTAGAGGACACGAGAACGAAGTTGCTCTGCCCACAGTTTTGCCGCGTCGACACCAATTTCGTGCTGACATTTTGGAAGAGCAGAGAGCAGTAAAGCGGTCGATCGTGCAGCACTTTCAGAAGCACCAAGCGGCTATTCGGTCCGCTTCGTGTGGTAGAATACTCTCCAGGACTGCTTCTCTCGGTTCGCAAACTGCGTCAGAGTGGATGCAGATGGCTCAAGAGGATTGGCGCTCGCACGAACTCCGTGGTATTCTGGTGTTGGATTCGAGTGTGCTGACTAAATTGGAGAAGGCGTACACTCCAGCGACAAGACGAGCTCGGGAGTACCTTAAATCTGCACCTAACGAAGACGGCAGTGGTGATGCTGAGCTGCAACAACAAGCAATAGCCAAAGCCATGGGTCTAACCGCGTTGCCGTCGAGTGAAGTAGAAGTCCTGCAGTCGATTAGGATGTTGCGATGGCGACGTCGAGGCAAAGAGGCTACTGTCGCTGCGAAACGAGCGGAAGCCTACCTAGCGGATATTGCCGAATGGTGGCGTCGCCGGTTAACCACCATCGAACCGGAAATGAAATGATGCATTATTCAAGTACATGTATCGGCAATGATGATGTGGAGACTAAGTGAACTTTTCGTCTGGGCTATCAGCACTTCGTCGCTTCCTATCCCAGTGTAATCTCGAAACGTCAGCTTCGAACGTCAAACTACCGTAATCTGCATGTGCCAGCTTACTCTGTTCAACGCTAAATGTTTATTGATCGCTCTGGGCGTCATCGTCGATCTGCTGTGCGCGATGCTTTCGCCTTCAAGTTTTGATTCTTCAACTTGAGGAAGGCTTGTGCGGCCTCGAGTTCCTTCTTCGTGAACTTGGCGACGCCCTTGCGGCATTTTTTTGGACGCCGTCCAGCTTCTTGATGAGCTCGTTGAGGCTCACCGTCTTGCGAGCGGGAAGTCGACATCTTCTGGTTCCGAGCAGGGATGGGAAGTTTGAAGTGGACTTTGTAATTTGGTTTCTTTAGCTTTGATCCGCAATTCAAAAGTGAATTATGGAGAAGTGGCTGCTTGACGGTCGTCGACACTGCCAGCGCCAGCGCCACTTGCCAGTCTCGTTGCGCATGTCAAGCACAAGCAAGGACACCGCTTCCGCATTCCCTAAGCCCTTCGGCGACCCTCGTCAAGGCGACATGCTTCACCAGCGCCAATACTGTCCCAGGTTCATTAAAAAGTCTGGTTCAGGCTGAATAACAAACGCAGCAAAGACTACGTCGGCGTAACACTTGCTGCTGCTCGCGGTACTACATGCATCTTCGAGCCTGCCAACACGCTGAAACTTTACGTCGGTCTCGTAGCAAACAGCATTTGCAGCAAGACGAATGATTTATTTTTCTGTTTCTGAGGCCTAATTAATTCGAATATTTCTCATCCCTCCAATCATCATTACTAACTCAGTGCACCTTAGTAATACTAAGGTGTACTCCTTAATATGGAATGGTCATTTTCAGAAAAGTACGTTTCAAACTGGTGAAAATTTAGATACGCGTTTTTACCGTTAGATACGCTTTATCTCGTTAGATTCGTTTATATAGCGATTGCATTCCTGTTGAAGTTCTTCATGGCGGCGTTTATATTGCGATGACATTCCTGTGGAAGTTCTTCATACGTACTCCTGATAGCACACATACTCTTTCTTGATACTTTTAGACATGCTCGGACAGATTTTGAGTACTTTCTCGTTCAAGCAGCCCCGACGTCATTCTGTAGTATCTTTCGACCCTTGGCTTGCTTGAGAATCCTTGCTTGGAGGTGAAATGAATTCTGGTATTCAATGCAGCCGCTGCGGCGCAAGCCGTAGTGGTTTCTGTTAGTTTCTCTTTGCTATATGCCTCCTTACTGTGCAGTATACAGTTACTCTTAGAGTTCGTCCCGCCCTCATGCTTCTTCGTGTCGTTGGTAACGACCGTGCGAAGTGTCTGCTGAAGGCAGCCTGTCCCAGGCCGCCACCACACATCCCTTCGTTGAACAAGACACACGAAGACAGACTTGCAAAGAACTACAACTTGCTGAACAAGAGATTTAGCAGCATCCGTGCTGCAGCTAACAGTGTCGCGGCGTATTTTGGGCGAACCCCTTCGTCTTAATAGCAATAAACAAGCCGGCGGTCACCCACCAGCATCCTAAGTGTGTGC
Organism: Phytophthora pisi; assembly: GCA_024679225.1. NCBI lineage: Eukaryota > Oomycota > Peronosporomycetes > Peronosporales > Peronosporaceae > Phytophthora > Phytophthora pisi. The sequence goes on from JAIKVJ010001096.1 coordinate 17,182, forward strand.
CCATGCCATTTTCAGGCCCCCCCCACCAACTTCAACTTACGCTAATTTCTAATGGTTAGAAAACGCTTTAGGCCATTTCAAACTGAAATAAACGGCCATTAATCAGTTTGATTCGAATCAAATAGCAAACGGACCCAGTCCTTATTGATGCGCTATAACAAATTGTTCAACTCTTGGGGCCGAAAAATGATGTGCAGCGCAGGTTGCATCGCTCTTCACGACTTAGCAGCGACTCGTAGATGAATCCAAGGTATTAGTAGCAGCAGATCTACTGTGTTCTCTATCTTTTGCCTTAGCCTAGAGTGATACGAAGTGCACTACTTCGCGTTTTGTCCCAATTATTTGGAGTCGCCTCATAATCTCCCGGAGTAAGTGCTCCGGGTAGCCTCACATTATGCCTAGGCTAGGATGCGGCGGAGCACCTACTGTAGACAGCGAAGGAGGGAGAGACCGCCAGCACGGACGAGGCCAAATCCGTTAACAAGAAGAGGATTGACATGGAGGAGATTTTTTTTGAAGAAAATGATCACCGATCGGTCTGGGCATAATGGCCGATCAAGGTATTGTGCTCGCCTTCTATTGGTTCTTCAACTTGAGGAGGGCTTGCGCGGCCTCGAGTTCCTTCTTCGTGAATTTCGTGACGCTTTCTGCAGCCTTTTTGGGGGCCTTCTTGATGCTGCCCAGCTTCTTGCCGATATCACTGAGGCTCGCCCACTTGGTACGTTCCTCATCAACGAGCGGGAAGTCGTCGTCGTCGGGGTCCGAGGCCCGGAGGAATCTCTTCCGGGAGTCTGTGCTGAGCTCATCATCGTTCGCGAAGTCGGGAGTGGTCTTCGACAAGAGCGCGGACTCGTCGGCAGTCGCGAACGCTGCGACGAAACTGCTGTGAGCGAAGACCGCAACTGCGAGTACACCGCGCATGGCTGTAGCGGACGGGAGGGAGGGGTGAGTGGGTGGCCTTGTGGTCTTGTGGTCTTGAGCGCAAAAGGCAAAGTGGCTGTCATTGTTACGGCTGGCTAACCGTCACGGTTACCGTGGGGAATCCCCACCGGAGGCGTTAGCAGCACCAAGGAAAAAGTGAATACCGTGTTACGGTAACACCAAATAGATAGAACCGGTACAGCTCAGAGGACGATGGACGGTCCGGCAGTGGACGATGGATGGTCCGGAAGTGGACGATGGACGGTCCGGAAGTGAACGATGGACGGTCCATTCCGCAGGCTTGGCTGGCGCAGCACGCTGCTAATTTCTCATAAAGGGGTGGTGGTCAGTCACAAATCAAGGTGTGTCGGCGTGTATCACTACGAGGAAGCTCGCGGCGAATTCCAACAAATGCAAGGAGCTGGAGCATGTTTACTCGCATGGAGTACCACGACAGGAGTATTTTCAAGCCTCAGGCACTACTCTAGGGAGCTTAAGAGATGCGTGGCCGGCGCAGAAACCATTTACCCGTACGGGCCTTACATGATAGTATGTTACAAAGCGGCTGCCACTACGCTCGCGTGTCTGGGAGGCGTCTGGCGAGGACAGGACTCATTTGCTCGCATGGGGCATATAGGATGACTTAATGCGAAGCGATTCACACTAAGAGTGCGCGTCCTAGAGGGTTTGGATGGGAGCAGGAGCCATCTGCTCGCATGGAACATGTAGATAAGGATATCGCGAACCGAATGACACCCCACGCGTGCATCCTGGAAGCGCACGATACGCGCAGGGGTAGTTTTAGACTGTGGCCTAGTGCAGCAGTGACTTACAGACTGATGGCATTCCTACTCCTAGATTCACGCTATCCAAGCTCGTACGAGGCTAAAGCTCATATGTACATGTAGCCCTAAGTGTAACATAATTGTAATACAAGCCTCTAACGTGGTGAAGAGCCAGCAGGACCAAGAGCTGGTGGCAACTGCTGCGGCGAGACTACAGGCTGTAGTCATGTGATCTAGCTGT
>JAIKVJ010001097.1:0-18204 GCA_024679225.1 Phytophthora pisi
GATTGCTGGTCACGAAGTCTGCTGGGTCGGCAGCATGTCTTACGCCGCGAAGACCACCACAAACAACCTGGCCGAGAACATGGGACTCCTCACGGGACTTCGTGCTTGTCTACGGCATAACTGGACACCACTGCATGTTGCCGGAGACAGCAACATAATCATCCGACAACAGAGAACCAGGACACCGCCGCGAGCAAAGCATCTCCACGGGCTGTTTTGGCAGAGTCGAAGAATAGCGGACAAACTGAGCGTGCTAACGTGGCAGCACCACGCGCGCGAGTACAACAAAATGGCAGATACACTCGCCAATATGGCGATGGACTCCCGCCACAGCATCCAAGACCGGCCCCAACGAGTACTTGGCTCAAGCTCGAGATGGGACGACGTCTACGCCCATGCCCACCGTGATGTGGGGCATTGGCTGGAGAGAAATCACGATAAGACCTCCTCGGAGCTCGCGGCCTTCACGCTATAACCTAGCTGGAGTGCCTCGGAGACAGCAGTCACCATGATAGGTTGAGGGCGAGTGGATTGAGACAATTGCCGACAAGGTCATAGGATGTCGTTAGCGAACAATGTTAAGTGACAACAATGTACCTCACTGAAAACTGAACAAGTTGCAGTGGTTTTCGGTCCCTCAAGACAATTTGGTCGGAATTGGGAAGATATTGGGTGAGCGAATGGATCCTTGCAACGAGCGACCTTACTCGGGGGTGGTTAGTTTCCTGAATAGAATGCTAGGTGGTGTTTCACCGCAACTGGCCCCCCCCCATCGTGCTCAGCGGACATTTAGAATTGTAGTCGGACCACATAAATCCAATGCTCGTCCTTGTAATTTGTGCTCCGGGCTCTGATCGCTCTATGATACTGTTTGATGCTCGCTTCCGCCTGATTAGCCAGAATACCACGAAGCTATGAACGAAAGGAAGAAAGAAGTAAATGTGCTCAGCTCTCTTCCTGATTACGTACGGACAGCCTTCAAAGTGCTACTTCAAGCCATGAGCTCGGCGTGTCGCCTTAATCCGCTTGGCCTCAGACTTATGTTTGCGCGCCGCTGACTGGGCCTTGCGTTTGGAGCTGGTCTTCGCTGTCGTCTTCACAATAATCGCGCGGGTCTCGATAAGCTGCAATGCGATAGAGTCCACCAAGTCCACCAGAAGCTGCACCTTGAGCGTTTTCACTTCCTCCTCCAGTTGGTCCCCCTCCGCTTGCAATTGTTCGACCTTCAGCTCCAACTGTTTCACCCGCAGCCTCAGAAGATGGACGTGTTGGGGGGTCAACTCCCCTGCTGGCTCCTTGTCCAAGGACGCTTGGTCCCTGGACTCCTGTCCTCGACGTCTCTTCTCACCGGTAGCTCTAGTGAGTTGCTGCCGACTTGTAGCTATGGGGGTGAAGAAGGAGCTTGAGTTGTCGGCGGAAGATTGAAGAGTGGCGATAGAGTAGAGGTGACGCCGGGTTCTTGTTGAATATGCTGGTAAATTACCCGCGACATTATTCATTATCACCAATCTTCTGTTATTTTTTGTTATGTTTTACTGCAATGACTAATAAAGCAGGATACCTAGAGCGCTTAAAACAAAGCGAAGGTGATGTCCTTTGTTGCGGCGTTCGCAGCGTGATCGTCGCTGGTAACGATGCAGTCACGAAACATTTCCTTACCAAACCTATTGAAAACATGCAATATAGTTAAGCATATCGTGAAAATCGCGTTCCCTGTTCATAGAATGAACTTCATACTGACGAGAAGTTCAAAGTTGCGTGTTCTCCACGTCTGTTCTCCACGTTATTACCGAAACCAATAAAACTAATAAGTGCTAAAACGACGTGTGTTAGTTATTTCAGGAGTCGCGCCGAAATGAAGCAGCTCTTGCACGACAAGGTGGTGTCCTAGAGCTGGTCGCTCCTCCTGCTTGACAGCACAGCGAAAGCTGCTTGCCGTGTGGCTCGTCATGGGGGTGCTGCCTCTCATTCTCCAACTACGAAGCTATGCGCCGTTCGTCCGACCGCACAAGATGCCCGAAATCCTCGTAGTACCGCACGACCAATTGCAGGAGACCGCCAACCTGACCCAAGTCTGCCCCGTACAAGCCCTCGTGTTGGCTGGCGTCTGGTGGAACTTCGAGCCAACCCACTACTACACTACGAGCAATGGTATTGTTTGCCACGCGGTGGTGCCACAGTACAACACGCATGGCAACATCTTCATCGGCAGCTCCAAAGTAACCCCGTATCGCACAGCGCCATCGAGTTGCGCCAACGACAGTTTCCCGCTTCAAGTGTATTTCTACCACGCCAGCATCGGGTTCTACTCGTTCTACGAAGGAGAAGTCGGGACATACTGCAGCAAGGACAAGACCGCGTATATTGCGGTGGAAGTGTTGGGGGCGTACGATATCAATGGGTCGTTCCTGGCTAACGACACGGGGAGTACGGAACCTAGAGTATCTTACTGGTACGGAGTCGCTGGGGCCATTTGGCTCATGTATCGTGGACTCTTGATCCGTCGAAGTTATTCGTTGTTGAGAAACTACGGTCGAAGGTGCGATGAAATGGGGGAAAAGCTTCAACAGGAGGCGGTGATCGTGTTTGTCCAGGAAAGTTTACGACTGTCTGCTCACGGGGCGACCAACTATCATCGGGCGGGGCTGCGGTATTTGATTGTGGAAGGCATCATGACCGACTTGTTCTTAATTATTGCGAACGATGGCTGGGCAACGCGGATTCAGTACGCGTCCTTGGGCTACAACCTCTCCGGACTGATGCTAATACTGTTTGAAATGCTCGAGAACACCAAATGGCTGAGTGAAAAATGGCGCCTGCGAATCAAGCGCTCAGTTTTCACCTACGAAACCTCGCTCCTCGGGGAGATGGTTGCCGCTCTTGCGTTCCAGCGTTTCCTCACCGGACTGAACAAATCCGACTTGAAGCATTCAAAGCCAGAAGCACTCGCAGTATCCTACTACTTCTGGAGTTTGGTCTGCCACGGTATTGTTGTACTTGTTGTCATCGGCATCATTTCATCTGTTCGGGTAATTTGCGCGATGACGTACGTCTGGCTCAAGCATCGGTCCTTTAAATTATTTTCCGAGCCGTGTTGTGTAGATACAGCTTTAGGCGTGCGCAGCAGGATCATGCTACTAAGTGGATACCAGTGGGAAGACAGCAAGCTCTACTACAAACCGGAAGCGCTGAAAGCGTTTGGGATGTTGAAGATGGTGGAGGACGGCGTTGAATACTTGGTACTGCACAAGCTGCGTTGGTTCACGGCCTCTCGAGATAATTTAATCGGTATCGGGGTCATTTCGGGCGAACGTGTGGAGCCTTGCAATGAGAGGCCTTGTTCTGGGGTGATTAGTTTCTTGGGCAGGATGCTGGGCGGTGCTTCGGCACACACAGGTTACTACTATCGCACTCAACAAACGATTAGAATACTGGTTGGACCTGATAAACCTAATGATTCCCAAAGACCTTGACCCTGATCGAAATACGCTCGGAAACGAGCTGTGTACATTGCAACGGAACTGAATCGGCCATGATAACGCGGGTGGTTTCCCAATGGTAGCCGTAACAGAGTTGGATTCGTCCGTTTTCAGCCTTATTTTCGACCTACCGTGGACCACAGTTGCCCATACTTGCCGATGAAGAAGAGCTCGCAACAGAGCTACCATGTGCCTGCAGCTAGACCGTCGAGAGATGGGCTCTCCTCCTTATTCACAGCGCAGCAGAAACTACTATTCGTGTGGCTTCTCCTGGGAGTGGTGCCTCTGATTCTGCAGTTGAGAAGTTATGCGCAGTTCGTCCGGCCACACAAGATGTCCGACATGATGTCGATACTACGAGGATGTCGGCGACATCCTCGTAGTATCACACGATCAGCAGAAGCAGACTGACAATCTGGGCGAAATCTGTCCTGTACAAGCCCTCGTGATGGCTGGTGTCTGGTGGAACTTCGAGCCAACGCACTACTTCACTACGAGCAATGGTATTGTTTGCCACGCGGTGGTGCCGCAGTACAACACGCATGGCAACTACTTCATCGGCAGCTCCAAAGTGGCTCCGTACCGTACGGCACCGTCCAATTGCGCCAACGACAGCTTCCCGCTTCAAGTGTACTTTTACCACGCCAGTATCGGGTTCTACTCGTTCTACGAGGCAGAGGTGGGGACCTATTGTACGGTGGACAAGATCGCGTATATTGCGGTGGAAGTATTGGGAGCATACGACATCAATGGGTCGTTCCTGGCTAATGATACTGGTAGTACGGAGCCTAGAGTCTCGTACTGGTACGGAGTCGCAGGGGCTATTTGGATTATATATCGTGGACTCTTGATCCGTCGCAGCTGCTTGTCCTGTAGGCGCTATGGTCGACGGTGTGACGAGCTAAGGGAAAAACTCGACCAGCAAGAGGCGGTGGTGTTCGTACAGGAAAGCTTGCGGTTGTCTGCGCATGGGGCGACAAACTACCACCGGGTAGCTTTGCTCTACCTGATAGTGGAAGGAATCATGACCGACTTGTTCCTCATTATCGCGAACGATGGCTGGCTTACGCGAGTCCAATACGGATCTCTTGGCTACAACCTGTCCGGTTTGATGCTGCTGCTGTTCGAGATGCTGGAGAACACAAAGTGGTTAAGTGAAAAGTGGCGCCTGCGAGTCAAGCGAGTGTATTTCAGCTATGAGACGGCTCTAGTCGGCGAGCTGGTCACGGCTCTCGTGTTGCAGACCATTCTGTCAGGACTCAACAGGTCCGACTTGAAGCACTCGAAGCCCACAGCTCTCGCCGTGTCCTACTACCTCTGGAGTTTGACGTGTCACGGCGCAGTCGTTTTGGTCATCTTCGCGATCATCTCGTCCGTTCGGGTGCCGTGGGCGTTGATACGTATGGCTCAAGTTCCGATCCTTCGCTGTACTCTCCGAGCCGTGTAGTGTTGATACAGCTCTGGGAGTACGCAGCAGGATTATGCTTCTAGGTGGATATCAATGGGTGGACAACAAACTTTACTACAGCCCGGGAGCCTTGAAAGCGTTTGGGATGCTGAAGATGGAGGAGGACGGCGTCGAGTATTTAATTCTGCACAAGTTGCATTGGTTCACAGTCCCGCAAGGCAATTTGATCGGAATCGGGGTCATCTCGGGCGAGCTGCAACGAGCGACCTTGCACAGGCGTCATCAGCTTCCTTGACCGCAAGGTAGGAGGGATCTCAGCGCACGCAGGGTATTACTATCGCACCCAACGCACACTGAGAATTGTAGTCGCGACGGATGAGCCAAGTGAGCTGCCTCAGCACGTTCAAGATGCGAGTTTGAAGTAGCTGAGCGTTGGGTTGAATGAAGAAAAATAAGCCTGCTGACAGCAATTCTGCAACAATTGAGGCGAGGTGCAATAGAGCGAATGGTCTTCACCAATGAGGCGGCTATCGTTGGCAGGATACGGTGGGGAGATCTACAGAATTGGGAGCTTTGAAGCGTGTGGGGTGTCAATGCGGCAAAGCACAGTACTGCGAAGGCACTAAAAGTGTAAAGTGCCGTGGTGGCCTGTCATGCGTCGTGGCCAAAGCCTCAACTTCATTGGCCACGGGATCTAAGCGGATACTGTAGCACCAAAGACGTTCCTCTATTGCTCGTTCATTCCAAGCGCCGACGCTGCTCGACCGCCAAGACATCAACAAAAAGCGCATACGCGAACAGATCCGTATGCTGCGCCATACGTACGCACAGCCAGTTGCATGGTTCTCCACCAAAGAAGTCCTGGTTTCCACCGCATTGCCTCGCCGCAGAGCAGGCAAATTGGCACTGTGCAATCGACTGCAACGCCGGCCGGCCACGTCTGTGCGACACGCGCAGGCTCCGTTTCTCTATCACTTGATTAAAGTATGGAGCGTATCTTTACATTTGCTAGCGCGTCAATGGCAGGACGAACCGTGACTACCCGGAAGCACACTTACTGGTGCCCGTCTTGAGCCCGATGAAGGTGACGGCGCCGAGGCGGTATTTCTTTAGTAAAACAGACAACGCGGCTTGCACCACCACCACCAATTGAAATTAAAGTGTTTTATGACACTGCTCCTTCAAATTCGTAACTAATTTTAACGTTGTGCCCCACCATGCGAAGGGCATCTTCAAAACTACACATAAATTGTCCATCGGAACTCTAGTGGCGTTCCTCAGCTGACTTTGTCGTTACGTTAGGCGCTGGACAACACTGGAATAACAATCGAGCCTATGACACTGTTTGTGGTAATTTATTCATCGCACCGTTCACATTCATCTCATCATAAACAGTATTTTCCGTTCACAAGACACACTACACAATTCTGGCCGTAAGCTTAGTTTCGACAACTATCCCTGCCGTACAACTCCACCGCGTAAGCATGGGAAATCGGTACGCACTCGAAAAACGCATCGCCAACGCCACTTCTCCTACTGCTGCTGCTGTCTTGACTTCATACATGAAGAAAAAGTGTAACGTTACCATCATTTCTTCCTGGAAAAAAGCTACCAGGTAGCCATAGACGCCCGCAAAAAGCAATCGGCCCATGAAAAGATTCCTAGCCCGTTGACCCCCTCGAGAAGATCTCATTCTCGAATTCGCCTCGAATCGACAACACCCCCACTCTCCTCTCTTCTCCTCCCTCTGTCAAGATGGCCAAGCTCAGCGTCAAGAACGTGGACGTCAAGGGCAAGCGCGTGCTCATCCGCGTGGACTTCAACGTGCCCTTCGCGCAGGACGGCTCCATCTCCAACACGCAGCGCATCGACGCCGCGCTGCCCACCGTGCAGTACGTGCTGGACCAGGGCGCCAAGGCCGTGGTGCTCATGTCGCACCTGGGCCGCCCCGAGGGCAAGCCCAAGGCCAAGGACTCGCTGGCGCCCGTGGCCGTGGCCGTGGAGCAGAAGCTCGGCCGCAAGGTGACGTTCCTCAAGGACTGCGTGGGCCCCGAGGTGGAGGCCGCGTGCGCCAACTCGGCCGAGGGCAGCGTCATCCTGCTCGAGAACCTGCGCTTCCACGTCGAGGAGGAGGGCAAGGGCAAGGACGCCGAGGGCAACAAGGTCAAGGCCTCGCCCGAGGCCGTGGCCGCCTTCCGCGCCTCGCTCAGCAAGCTCGGCGACGTGTACGTGAACGACGCGTTCGGCACGGCCCACCGCGCGCACAGCTCCATGGTGGGCGTGGACCTGCCCGTCAAGGCCGCCGGCTTCCTGCTGGACAAGGAGCTCGTGTACTTCGCCAAGGCGCTGGACAACCCGCAGCGCCCCTTCGTGTCCATCCTGGGCGGCGCCAAGGTGGCCGACAAGATCCAGCTCATCATGAACATGCTCGACAAGGTGGACGAGATGGTCATCGGCGGAGGCATGGCCTACACCTTCAAGAAGGTGATCAACAACATGGAGATCGCCGACTCGCTGTACGACGCCGAGGGCGCCAAGATCGTGCCCCAGATCGTGGAGAAGGCCAAGGCCAAGGGCGTGACCCTGCACCTGCCCGTGGACTTCGTCATCGCCGACAAGTTCGCCCCGGACGCCGCCCAGAAGACGGCCACCCAGGAGGAGGGCATCCCCGCCGGCTGGATGGGCCTGGACGTCGGCCCCAAGTCGCGCGAGGCCTTCAAGGCCGCCGTCACCAAGGCCAAGACCGTCGTCTGGAACGGACCCATGGGCGTGTTCGAGTTCGAGGCCTTCGCCCACGGCACCAAGGCCGTCATGGACGCCGTGGTCACGGCCACCGAGGCCGGCGCCACCACCATCATCGGCGGCGGCGACACGGCCACGTGCTGCGTCAAGTTCAACACGGAGGACAAGGTCAGCCACGTGAGCACGGGCGGCGGTGCCAGCCTGGAGCTCCTGGAGGGCAAGGTGCTGCCCGGCGTGGACGCCCTCTCGTCGGCGTGAACCGCTTCCTCGGTCAGGAGGAGCGGGCTGTAGTCAGTGTTTCTCGTGCCATCTAATCGCAACAAATACATAGCATTCCCAACTCAACCCGGTGACGGCCGAGCCCGTGCAGCACAGCACGAGCAGTTAAACGCGATCCAAGCCGAGCCTTTGCACGTCAATGCTTTGGCCAGTGCCCGTGCACAAGAGCTGGCGGCGGCGTTAAGCGGAGGCCGGCACAGCGACGACGCTGTGAACGCATTTCGTCGTCGGCAATGGATGGCGATGGTCGTCAACACGCCTCGACGCCAAGCAGCAAACGCGTCGTGGCCATAACGCCAAACGGGGCGTGTCTTTGACTCGCGCGAGGTGTCCTCACGTGGGCCCGCTGATACCTTGGCCTTCGGCGGCCGCAGACCGATCTTCTAGCGCTCAAGTGGAGGACGGACGCAACGCAACTCGAAGACGTTTTTGCAAATGGGAAAACTATATGTACGTTACGATACACAATGCAAGGACAAGAAGTGAGAAGCACCTTCCTCCTCCGTGGGCGGTCGATTGACGCGCGCGCGCGACTTGAGCAGCCCCGCTCCCAGGGCAGTACGTCATACGCGGGGCGATTTCCTCGGGGCCCGAAGCGCGGCGGTGTCAATCACAAGTGACGGCACTTGCCGAGTAGCAAAATCCCCAGCGCCAGGGCGGGCGCCTTACACCTCCGTGGTCGAGTACGAGCCCGTGTAGCTGATCTGGTCGAAGCCCGTCATGGCCGCGTAGTTGTTGTACTGCTGCTGGGACTCGTTGTACTCGCGCTCGGCCTTGTGGCTGTTCCACTCCTCCATCTCGCGCTTGTAGCGCGCGCGGTCGACCTTCTCCTTCTCGACGAACGGGGCCTTCTGCTCGTCCGTGGCCTTGGCCCAGGCCTCGCCCAGCTGCTTGGAGATCTCCGTGTTCTTCATGTCCTGGTGCTCGGCCTTGATGCGCGGGCGCATGACCTGGCTGTAGAAGAGGAAGGCCGAGGACGCGCGCTTGGGCGCATCCGGGTGCTTCTTGGCGCGCTTGTTGGGCACGCGCAGCGGGCCGTCGTAGGCCGCCATCTCCTCCTCGTAGCGCTGCTTGTCGGCCTCGGCCGCCACCTTCCAGGGCTGCTTCTCCTCGTCGCCCATCTTGCCCCAGGCGTCCGCGATGGCGCGCATCACGTCCGTCACCTTGGAGTTCTCGGGCATCGTGGCCTTGATCTCCTCGCGCTTCTCCATGGAGAACAGGATGTACGGGGACTTGCCGCGCTTGGGCGCGCCCGGGGCCTTCTTCTGCAGGCGCTTGCGCTTCTTGCCGCCGGCCGCCTCGGTCTTGATGGCCGCCCACGCCGCTCCAGCGCCATGCTCGCCCGCCGCTAGTGGTTCCATACTGTCGAAAATAGCCGGTCGAAGTCGTTAACTATACTATAGTCAGCGCAGGAGAAAAGGGGGAATGAAAGGCTCTCAGTATGGGCATACCCAAGACAAGAGAAAGAAAATTCCGGGAGGGACGACGCGGTTCAAAGCGCACCCGGTGTCTATCGAGCAACAGGCGGGGCGAGATTTACTCGTTGCGATTCGTCAATATCCCGTTTGAATGGCTACGTCCCGGATTGAACTGTGCATTCGCGACGATGTAGCTTCAGTTTGCACCGGTCATTGCGGGACACAACCGCCAGGGAAAAGGCGGGAGATGCGCGCGGGAAATGCCACCAATGAAACAGCAGTATTCTGGTCGAGTCGATACGCTTCGACCATTGGTCAAAATAGCAGCGAATCCTGAGGATTTGAACGATATTTGCTGTTGTTTCTGGTCGAGCGCCTCGACTCGAGCTCTTTGCTACAGTAGACGATCAAAGTCTCAGTGGGATTAACTACCACTAGTACGCCATAACAGAATTTAGCACGATTATGCGAATTTACTACAATACAAGGGCGGTTTGCAGCGATTATACAGTAATCATAACTTGGCACGGCTAAACACCATTTGCGAATTTACTATCATACCAGGACGGCGGGTTTGCAGCGATTATAATCATTAAACATGCATTTCCAATTGTAGCGACCCTGCAAGTACACTAATCTGTTTTTTTACTTTATGATTCAACTTCCAAACTTTGCCAACCCAAGAAGGCCCCGGGCGCGCCCAAGCGCGCTAGGTCTATATCATTTGCAAGGGTTTTATAATTCTTATCGGAATTAGTTGTCCATAACCAGTATGCATGGATTTGTATCTGAGCTACACGAAGAAGTGCACTCTTTCTCAGTGTCGAAATCGCATCTTAAAATGATCAAAGTTGTCCATAAACTTTTGGCGCAAAAGCTGTCCTATTTGTAATTGGGCAAAAACTGGTCCACCAAACCGCTATCATTGGCCGAATATTAAACGACTCTAAGGAAGCTGCAGCAAGCAAGGAGACCATGGCGAAGCACCACCCGGACCTGGTCATGTGCCGCAAGCAGCCCGGCGTGGCCATCGGGCGCCTGTGCGAGAAGGACGACGGCAAGTGCGTGATCTGCGACTCGTACGTGCGCCCGTGCACGCTGGTGCGCATCTGCGACGAGTGCAACTACGGCTCGTACCAGGGCCGCTGCGTGATCTGCGGCGGCCCGGGCATCTCGGACGCCTACTACTGCCGCGAGTGCACGCAGCTGGAGAAGGACCGCGACGGCTGCCCCAAGATCGTCAACCTGGGCAGCTCCAAGACAGACCTCTTCTACGAGCGGAAGAAGTACGGCTTCAAGAAGCGCTGAGCGCGCCGCTCCCCTCAGACCAGCAGCAGAGCTCCTGGTGGCGCGACGCGGCGTCTGTAGGCGGAGCGGGTGAAGTTAATAAATCCAAGACGTGACAGCCGAAAAATATTCATTACTGCTAAGTAGTGGATCGTGCTGTTGGCTACTGCTACGGTATCCATTGTCCGTTGTGCTTGTTGTTGCTGTCAGGTCAGGTCACGCCACGTTCCTTCAGCGCCAGAACGCGTAGACCGCCAGCGCCAGCATCACGAAGGCCGCCGTCGTCATCGCATCGCGCTGCGTCTTCATGTCCAGATACAGGACCCTCATGTCGTCGAAGAGCACGAGCGACTGCTTCGAGATGTCGACGGCTCTCTCCATGGTCCTGTCGACGGCAGGAGCCGCAGCAAGCTCGTCGTCGCGCTCCGAGCCCACTAGAGCCCCATCTTCAGCAGCGGCCTCGTCTTCCAGCACCCGGTTCGCCGTCTCCTCGGCGAGGTGACGCAAGAAGCTCATGAGGCGCTTGCTGGCCGCCGCCATCGTCGCGTGCGAGCCGACACTGCGCATCTCGCGGCCGACGATCTCGTGGAGCTCGATGACCCGCAGGAGCTTCTGGCGCACGGCGTCGCGGCCGTCGCCTCGCGCGTCTTGCAGTCGCTGCTGGATCCCCGTGTCCATGGTGTTGGGTCCGTGTGGCCGTGCGCTGCTTGTTGGGGGAGAAGGCAAAGCCAAGAGTGCGGATGGAGCCCACGAGTGCGGAAGCCAAAGGGAAACTGGGCGACCATCACTCTTACTTCAACTTGTATCTTGAAAGGCAATAATGGAGGCAGTTGCTTTGCGCTCTACTCACTGTCTACCGACACTGGCTCACCACGACCGCGGTCGCACTCGATAGCGACTGCGCACCATCACGTACACGGCGCTCCTTCCGTCGCGGAGCTGGAGGTTGTGCAGCAGCCGCTTGGCCTCGAAGATCCCCTCCTTGATCGCCGTGATGGTGACGCTGTGCAGCAACTCGACGCACTTGTCCGCCAGCTCGACTGAGAACCTGCTGCTCTTGTCACGCGAGTCCAAGTCGCTGCCTGCAGCTTCGTCCGGGGAGGCGGTCAGGTGGCTGTGGATCTCCTCGATGAACGAGCGGAGCTGCTCGCAGACGGACAGGCGCAGCCTGTCGCTCAAGTGCTTTAGTTTGGCCACCTCGACGGACATGTCGAGCGCTTGCCGGTCTTTGAGTGTCCCGCATCTGTCGGCCTCGTACATTTCCTTGCGCTTCGCTCGGAGTTGGCCCGAGACGTCCATGTACGTGGAGAGGTCGGCGCGGAGCTTGGTCTGGTCGCAAGGAGGCTTGGATTCGATGGGTTCCTGCAGCAATGGACGAGTTAGCTGCAGCAGAGTAACGCAACGAGCACGGTCAGAGCTCGAGCTGTAGCTGTAGCTGTAGCTGTAGCTGTAGCTGTAGCTGTAGCTGTAGCTGTAACCTGTGGAGCCACCTCCCGCTTCGTCTTCGTCTTCCCCATTGATGGTCTATTCGACTGCCGAGGCAAACTGGAAATGGTCGAGTGTTGCCGACGCAAGCGGAGCCGGGGGCCTGGCATCATTCGCAGCCTTAGCTCTGGCGCCGAACGTTCAAGGCGACAACTTGATTTCGAACGTGGGGTGCCATGATGACTGCGAGATCTACGTACTGCGCTGCGGAGATTCCGCCGGCACTTCCGGTTCCAAGCCAGGGAAGCGGCACGCAATACGCTCTTGATGAGGCTGCACCGCATCCTATTACACGGCAGACAGTCGTGTGCGAGCTCAAATTTGGTGTTCGTGTCTGCAGACGAACCAAACGCGATTGTCAACACCCAGCACATTTGATGGAATAGTGAAGCTACATTGTCTTGCTATAGCGTCTGTGAATAGTTTGTTTGTTTGCTGCGGCCTCAACACTGTCTGATAAGAGCCCGATGGACAGGTTGGGGGCGAGATGCTGATCTCGCTGCGTGCTTACTCCACCGTCAGCACCTTGAGCATGTTCGTCGAGCCCGAGCGGGCCTCCACCATACCGTGGAGGGCGACGACGTTGTCACCAGGCTTCACCCAGCCGAACTGCTTGCCCAGATCGGTCGCGCGGAACAGGATGGAGTCCGTGCCGATCATGGAGCCCATGCAGCGAGCGGTGACACCCTTGTAGAACCCCTCCGCCTGGCGGGCGGCGCCACCCAAAGCCGTCAGCACCAGCACCGGCATGGAAGGACGGAACTTGGACACCAAGCGGGCCGTGTTGCCCGACTCCGTCAGCACCACGATCATCTTCGCGTTGATGTCGATGGCCGTCTTCACCGCAGACGACGTAATGGCCTCCTGTGTATCCATCTGGCCGTAGGTGTCGAGCACCGAGTTATGCAGCGCCTGGTACAGCTCGTTATAGTGGATGGCGCCCTCGGCCTGCACGCAGATCTTCGACATCATCGAGACGGCCTCAGTGGGGTAGTCACCGTTAGCAGTCTCGCCTGAAAGCATCACGGCGTCCGTGCCGTCAAGCACGGCGTTGGCCACATCCGTGCACTCGGCACGGGTCGGGCGAGGGGCCTTGATCATCGACTCCAGCATCTGCGTGGCCGTCACCACCGGCTTACCAGCGATGTTGGCCTTGCGGATCATCATCTTCTGGGCCAGGAACACCTTCTCAGGCGGGATTTCCATGCCCAAGTCGCCGCGGGCAACCATGATGCCGTCCGTCTTGGCCAGGATCTCGTCGAAGTTCTCGAGTCCTTCCTGACTCTCGATCTTAGCGATAATTTTGATAGCGCGTCCGCGAGGGCCAAGCACCTCACGAATGTTGTCGATATCCTGGGCCGTGCGCACGAACGACGCAGCAATGTAGTCGACGCCGTGCACCAGGCCGAAATTCACGAGGTCGTCCTCGTCCTTGTCCGTCAGCGTCGGCAGCAGCACCTTGCAGCCGGGCAGGTTCATGTTCTTGCGCTCGCCCAGCGTGGCCGAGTTGTTGGCCCGCGTCACGACACCGTCCTCCTTGATCTCCGTGACCGTGAGCACCAGCGAGCCGTCGGCCACGAGGATTGAGCCGCCGACCTTCACAGACTGGGGGAGCTCAGGATACGAGCAGGCAATCTTGTCCTCGTCGCCCAGGAACTCGTAGTCCGTCGTGAGCTCCAGCGTGGAGCCCTTCTTGATGGTCACCTTGTCCTTGTTGGCCAGGAAGCCCGTGCGGATCTCGGGGCCCTTCGTGTCCAGCATGATGGCCACGTTCTTGTGCGGGCGCGAAGCCAGCGCCGCGCGCAGCCGGTTGAGCGTCTCGGCGTGGCTGGCGTGGTCTCCGTGCGAGAAGTTGAAGCGGGCCACGTTCATGCCGGCGTCAATGAGCTCGCCCAGCCCCTCCTCGGACCAGCAGGACGGGCCCAGCGTGCAGAAGATGCGCGTCTTGCGCTCCACGCCCTCCACGCTGCGCATGATGCTCTCGAGCTCGACGCCCTGCTGACTCAGTCCTAGTGCTCCCGACATGGCTACAAGATACGATCAGACATGTCGTTAGGAGATCTCCTTCGCCGCTGGGGAGGAAGAATCAACGCGGCCGCACTGTAACAGCGCCCTGGTCCGACTGGCCGAGATGCCACACCGCCGCCCATGTCCAAGTCCAAAATGGATCTGGAGGGCGGAAGCCACGAGCATCTCGGCCGTCACCAGCAGCTGCGTGTCGCCATTTTTACCTCGCTTGCTTGCCTTGCTCCGTCGCGGGTGGTGGTTTCTCTCTCGTGTGTTGCTAAATGAGCTCTGGGGCTCGACATCTTTGGCTGCTTGTTGCAGACGGGTGCGTGAGGCGCATTACCGCGACAGACTGTGGATCTTGAGCGGTTCGGTTCGGTTCAACTTGGCGCGCAGAGACGAAGCTATTCTTGTCAATGAAGCTGAAGTGAGGCCATGAGGCCATGAGATCGAGAGCGCGGCTTCGATCCCATGCCCGGTTCATCGATCACGCGCGCGTACTAGCATGGCCGCTTTTAGCCGCGACATCACTCACTCGCTTCAGCTGGCTCAATTTGGGCGGTAAGATCGGAATAACGACATGTCGTTGCGGGCTAAGTAAGACGCGGTGTTCGACAGCGTCTGATGTTGGTCATATTGCGACCCAGGCTCAACACAGTGCGCGTTGAGGCACACCGAGCATCTGTGCCCCCAGGCTGGGTCTTATAATAGTAAAAAGCGTGCGGTGACGATGAGGCACTTCCGGAGATCGAAGCCAAAGTTCGTGGATCTCATGATTCAGACTCAACTGAAGTTTGCGCTTTCAGTCGTATCGCTTCATACATAGCAAACGGTGGCACTGGTAACATCAGAACCATTCTGCGATACTGTTGGTCTTCAAGCTAATAAGGCCTCAACTCTGGTGCGCTACGCTATTTGATGAGAGCTGTCTAACGATTTTGTACGGAGATAGCAGTTCAAGGCGCGTGTAAGCATAGTGCCAACACGCACTCTTTCGGCTCTCCTCGAGCGATATGTACTGGAGAGGACGTCCTTGAGCCAGATATTTCTCAATTCTGTCCTTCGTCACTCACTGCAAGCGACCACCGCGACAGCTCTCCAGTCCTACTTTCGTCATGTAGTACACTCGCTTGATGTCGTTACGCACAACATCTTCGTCCTCGTCGGATATGCTTCTGAGCGACCTCACAGCAGAGCCGCTCACAACCCAGTCGCACGATACGCAGGCCGCAGTGATCCATCAGAGCGCCGCCGGTTGCCCAATATCACTCTGACGCTGGAACGATTCCATCCACGTGGAGCAGTGCGCGCTTTCGTCGGAGTGGCCTCCGGCCCGACAGTGCAGGTTCCGGCGATGCGCACAGGTCAGGTTTGATTGCCAACGGGGCTGCTCTCATCCCTTCCTCTGGCGTGCTCATGTGCTGGGTAGCCCTCTCGGCCAGGATGTGCCTTGGTCCCTGGTGGCCTTCGATCAGCTATCCACCCGCTTGGCCATTAGCTCCGCGGATGAAATCGGCCCAAGAGTCAATGCGCTCGTTTAGCCACAAATGGTGCAGAAGCTGTAGCGAACTTCCAGCACACCATGGTATCCGATCGTGTAGCCCTCTTGCTCCGCGGCGCAGAAGCTGCTTGGATTGACGACACGCGGCAGCCGCTGGGAGATCGCCCCATTGAGCCGATAGCCTCCTCGCCCAGCGCGACAATCGACCAAGGTGTCGCCCACATGGACGCATGCTTGTCCGTCGAGCGATCTGCCTCCGTCTGCAGCGCACAGCTGGTGTTTGCTCTTTTTTGACGAGATTTAATCTGCGTGCCGCGGGTTAATCCCCATCGCGAAGTTAGCAGAGAAACGCTGCTGGAGCCGCCGCCAAGGAATCTTCGACTGCTGGAGCCGCCGCCAAGGAATCTTCGACTGCTGGAGCTGCGTCCGCTTGCCTCGCCGCCGGCAGCAACCCGGCCCAGCAGCAATCAACGCAAGGAGCAATCAAACCCGAGGGACAAGGTGTCGCAGATAGCCCCTATCCCATGCACGATTGATTCACCAAACACTTTCGGTCGGGCACGCGCCGTCGGCGCCAAGCCTTGGAGTGCACTCGCGCCTTGCGCCGCGATGTTGCCATTATAGCCCGTTATCAAGGTGGCCACCTCGTGCCTGTAGCCTTCTCCAACGCAGCGTCCAATGGAGCCCTTGCTGGTCGCGCGGGCTGCATGCAAGGCAGTGTGCGTGAGATTCACGCTTTGGTGCTTGGTGCGCGGCCGCAGCGTTTATGACGTCGGCACCAAGCAGCCTTGCAACGGATTTTGCATAGTTACGCGCGGCCGGCCCGGTCTCTGGGCCGCGTATGCGGCCAAGGGCGCGGCATGATGCTGGTTAAACCAGCTGAAGGCCGGCCCAGCTCCGCCCGCGTCCAGCGGATTTCGGCGGTTGTCTCGGGCTGGCATACGTGTTCTCATTCTTCATTTTGCTCAAGAACCACCCAAGCTCCCTCACAGTATCCACTAGACCATCATGTCCGCCGCTCTGTCGCTGAACCTGCAGGACGCCAGCTGCATCAAGGCCAACGTCGAGGGCGTGCAGCGCAAGACCAAGATTTTCTGCACGCTGGGCCCCGCTTGCTGGTCCGAGGAGGGTCTGCTGAGCCTCATCGATGCGGGCATGAACGTGGCCCGCTTCAACTTCTCGCACGGTGACCACGCCAGCCACGCGGCCTGCCTTGCCCGTCTTCGTGCCGCGCTGGCCAAGCGCCCCAACAAGAACGTGGCCATCATGCTGGACACGAAGGGCCCCGAGATCCGTACGGGGTTCCTTGCCAACAAGGACAAGGTGACGATCCAGAAGGACTCGCTCATTGAGCTGACCACGGACTACGAGTTCCTCGGCGACGAGACCAAGATCGCGTGCTCGTACCCGCAGCTGCCTCAGTCCGTGAAGGTTGGTGGCTCGGTGCTGGTGGCCGACGGCTCGCTGGTGCTCACGGTCGAGGAGATCAAGGAGGATGGCATCATTGCTCGCGCGAAGAACACTGCCACCCTGGGCGAGCGCAAGAACATGAACCTGCCCGGCTGCAAGGTGCTTCTGCCCACCCTGACGGAGAAGGACGAGGACGACCTAGTGAACTTCGGCCTGGTGCACGGCATTGACTACATCGCTGCTTCGTTCGTGCGCACGGGCCAGGACGTTGACAACATCCGCAAGGTGCTTGGCCCCCGTGGTCGCGGCATCAAGATCATTTCCAAGATCGAGTCGCACGAGGGCATGGAGAACTTCGACGAGATCCTGGCCAAGACGGACGGCATCATGGTTGCCCGTGGCGACCTGGGCATGGAGATCCCGCCTGAGACGGTGTTCCTGGCCCAGAAGATGATGATCCGCAAGGCGAACCTGGCCGGCAAGCCGGTTGTGACGGCCACGCAGATGCTGGAGTCGATGATCAAGGCTCCTCGCCCGACCCGTGCCGAGTGCACGGATGTGGCCAACGCCGTGCTTGACGGCACGGACGCTGTGATGCTCTCGGGCGAGAGCGCCAACGGCGACTACCCGACGCAGGCTGTGGAGGTGATGGCCGCGACGTGCCTGCAGGCCGAGACCGCCATCCACTACGACGACGTGTACCAGTCGCTGCGCAACGCCGTGCTGGAGGTGAACGGCCCGATGCAGACGGCGGAGGCCGTGGCGTCGTCGGCCGTGAAGACGGCCATCGACATCAACGCGAAGATGCTGGTGGTGCTGACGGAGACGGGCAACACGGCCCGCCTGGTGTCCAAGTTCCGTCCTTCGATGCCGGTGCTGGTGCTGACGGCCCTCGAGCAGACGGCTCGCCAGTCGGAGGGTTTCCTCAAGGGCGTTGTGTCTCGCTGCGTGGGCTCGATGATCGGCACGGACTCGATCCTGTACCGCGCCACGGAGACGGGCAAGGAGCTCGGCTGGCTGAAGAAGGGCGACGCCGTCGTCGCGGTGCACGGTATCCAGGAGGCCAAGTCTGGCTCGACGAACCTGCTGAAGGTGCTGTACGTCGAGTAAACCAGCAGCGTGTAATTAGAGTAGTAACAAAGTCCCAATAGATCTTTTGCTTGGGTTTATCGGTGTATTCGGTGCTTG
>JAIKVJ010001098.1:0-17973 GCA_024679225.1 Phytophthora pisi
TCAATCGTGAATTAATTAAATTGTTATCCTGAATTATCTGTCTATATAGTATAACAGGATAACAAGATAACAAGATAACAAGATAACAAAATGGTTTACACTCAAGAACTTTATCAGAAGAACAAGGAATCAATAATCGCAGCAAAGAAGCGCTACTATCAAAAGAACCGAGAGAAAATCCTACAGAAGCAAAAAGAGTATGATCAAACACATCGAGAAGAGAGGAAACAGAAATATTTAGCTAAAAAACTAATCAACCAAACTACTGACTAATAATATTTTTTTTTGCTTACAAACAATGTCAATCACAATATATACAAAGACATTGTCATCTTGAATTACGTTTTACTTAGTATATATAAAAGTTTTCAAAATGCCAGTCTCAAATAATCTAAAGAAGGCTCAAAAGACCCGCAGCGATCTCTATAAGTTCGCTAAGTCCCACAACCTAGATGTTAATTGGAAAATGACAACCTCCAATATGGAGAAGGTTGTCAATACATTCAAACAAACCAAAGTAAAAACAATTGTGAAGACACTCCGTAAGGTTAAGCTAACCAATGACACAGCTAGTCTAAAAGCTATCAATAAAACAACAGGTAAAGTTGAAATGCAATTGAATCGTTTCGAGCGTATCCGCAAAGACATTGTAGCTCCAGCCGATAAGAAACTTTTACTGCATTTTAAAGGTGAGAATGGATCCGTTTTGAAAACATATCATCTACAAGATCGACTAATTAATATTGATAATCTATATATCACTGAAGAGAATCAATATAGTTCCGGGGCTGATATTGAATTAGACATTATTCCAACATCAACAGTTGAAATCGAATGGTTAAACAATCCAAAGCACTCTCGATCTGAGAGAAAGAATTTCTTTCGTTATCTAACTAAAGCAAATTACAATTTAAATGATTTTTAAGTTTATTATGATGATTGGGAAGATAGGTTTAAAATGACTATTGTAGAAGAAAATTCATATAAAGAGCAAAGAGAAACACCTTGCTTTCTATTCGCTCTAACTCAAGCTGGTGTTGATGAAACAATCGTAAAAAGTATCTCACAAACAATGTTTAATTCAGGTGCTACTGTTGATTTCATTCGCAAGACAGCTAATGCATTCAACCTTTACATCTCAGTGAAACAATACTATCCAAAGAGTGATACAGGTAGAGTTGATAACAACATTTCTGTCTACGGAGTTAAAACTGAAAATCTTATACAATTAGGTTCTGTCGGTCAACATCTATTTGCCATCAAACCAACTCAAATTACCAAAGCCGCTCTTGATAATCCTACATTAGTAAATCAACATCAGCGAGCTGATTTTATAGTAAAAACTGGAAAGGCATCCTTTAAATCCAATCGCATTAAATTACTTGACAGTTATGAGGTAATCAGTTATCTATATCATCATCGTGAAACACTATTAGATCCAATTACACAAACCAATGTACCCGAGTTATTAAATAATAACTATCAAAAGATTGAATCTTTAACTGAAGTTGATTTTGATGCAACTGGATTCAAAAGTATCGGTAGAGTAAATTCAAATGGAGAGAAGGATGAAACTACTTTGAATGTTGGTCGCGCTCCTTTTAAACAGTTCACTAGAGATAACAATGGAATAGGAAAATTTGTTGAAGTTAATGAATATAATGCTATTTATTTTGATTTTGAAACTCTGGTTGAAAATAATGAACATATTCCTTATTGTGTATCATATTGCATCGGACGTAAGACTGATCCGGCATCAGAGATGCCTCGGGGTCCTATGGACCCTTCAAGCAATGCTATTCAATTTAGTAAAACAAAAAGCTTTTATGGAATTGGATGCGAATTAAAGTTTTTAAATGACTTACCTAGAAAGAGTCGTAATCTACTTTGGGCTCACAATGCAGGTTTTGACTGTCGATTTATCCTAAAACATTTATCATATCGGAAAAATGATACAAATCTGATTGAATCTGGAACAAAATTAAAGCAGGCTCATGGATTTTTCTATGGTCGTGAGATTGTTATTAAAGATACTATGAGTTTCATTGCTAGTAAATTATCAGATATGCCCGATATGTTTAAATCATCGTGCAATGATATGGCACTAGAAAAAGAGTGCTTTCCACATAAATTGGTTTGCAAATATAATCATCTACTACTTTGGCCAATGGATCTATTAGATTACTATGAGGAAAAAGAAACACTAATAGCTAATGCTACTAAAATCAATGCTTGTGATGATAAATATTTCGATTGTGAAAAGTATGCTATTCACTATTGTGAGAGAGATGTTGATGTTCTACGAAACTGTTTTGAGGCGTTTAGAAAAATGTTTATTGATCGATTTAATATTGATGTGTATCGCTTTATGTCAATGCCTTCATTAGCATATGCTATTCAACATAATGAGGGTTGCTTTGATGATTGTTATGCAATGAATGGAAACGTTCTAGCATTCGTTCGCGATGCAATTGTTGGTGGTCGTGTTATGACTCGAGACAATGAGAAACACCATATACAACATAAGCTTGCAGATTTTGATGCTGTATCTCTGTATCCATCAGGACAATCTGAACTCGATGGATATATTAGAGGAAAACCTAAATGGTTCCAAAATACAATTCCAAATGATGCTGATTACTATATTGCTCGCGTAAAATTTGAGTCAATTGGTAAGAAACGACACTTTCCATTGTTGAGCTTCTATGAAAATGGAGCTAGAAACTTCACAAATGATATTATTGGTAAGACAATGATTGTTGGTAAACAAGCGCTTGAAGATATTATTGAATTCCAGGATGTTAAAATTTCTATTATGGAAGGTGTTTATTGGAATGAAGGATTCAATAATCAAATTGTATTGACAATCAAATCACTATTTGAGGAGCGACTGAAACTAAAAAAAGAAGGCAATCCACTTCAAAACGGTATCAAACTATTAATGAATTCAGCGTATGGTAAACTAATTCAAAAGCCAATTGTTAAGCAAAACGTTTTGGTTAGTGATGAGAAAAGTATTCTTGAATATACTATCAAAAATATTAATAAGATGATCTCTAGAACACCAATTACAGATGATTTAGCATTGTTTGAAGAGCACAAGGCATTATCAGAACATTTTAGCCCAGCTCATCTAGGAGTACAAGTATTGGATAGTAGTAAACATATTATGAATACGGTGATGTGTTTAGCAGAAGATATTGATGCTAAGATATGGTACCAGGACACAGACTCTATGCACATCGATTACGATGCTGTCAGTAGACTTGCAGATGCTTTTAGAAAAAAGTATAACAAAGAGTTAATTGGTAAGCAAATGGGACAATTTCACGTCGATTTCGATCTTAAAGGATCAGAAGGTAATATCTATGCTAAAGAATCTATCTTTCTTGGTAAGAAGAGTTATTTGGATATACTTGCTTGCGATGGTAATGATGTAGAAGGTTTTCATATCAGATGTAAAGGCATCCCATCAAAGCTTCTTGAAAACGATACTTACAAAAAATATTTGGAACTCTATAATGGTGAGGAATTAGAATTTGATTTGAGTGATGTATGTCCAATTAAAATCAATAATAAAACTCAACGTGTAACTACAAGGTTAAATTTCAAACGAAAATTATCGTTCAAATAGTATAATATGGACTCTCTACTTACTCAGCTCTATTATGATCCAAAAACGGGATTCATAGGTGCAACGAAGCTATACCAAAAAGCAAAAGCAATTGATAAAAATATAACGTTAAAACAAGTCAAAGAATGGTATAAGACACAAAGTAGCATTCAACAATATTCAAATCAGAATAAAAAGTATCCCGAATTCAAAATCACAAGCAACAATCCCAACGAATGGCAAATGGATCTTGCATTCTGGAAAAAGCAACCTATATTGATAACAGTTAACATCAACAGCCGCATTGGATACGCTAAATTATTGAAAAACAAACAAGCAGCTACGGTTCAAAAAGCTATTGATCAATTCATTACAGAGCATAAAGTGTCGGCATTGATGTCTGATAATGGATCTGAATTCACAAATAATGTAATTGAAAGGTTCTTTGATAAAAATTCAATTACCCATGTTAATTCTATTCCAGGAGATCATACAGTGCTTGGAAAGATAGATCGTTTTATCAGAACAATAAAGGCAAGACTTACAAAGATGCAGGATACTATGGGATTTAAGAAGCTTACACAAAAACGTCTGAATGAGGCTATCTCTAACTACAACGATACCACTCATTCATCCATAAAAGCTACACCAAATGAAATGGAAGGGAGGGTTATTTTTGACGAAATTGAACACAATAAACGAGTGGTTAAGCAAGTACAAAAAGGCATTCCAACTGGTTCTATTGTACGATATCGTTTGAATCCGAAGTCATTTAAAAAAGAAGGTGCGAGATTTTCAAAAGCTGTGTACGAAGTTATTGGATTAGATGGATTAAAGATGCGTATTAAATCGAAGAATAATCATGTCCTATACAAACCAGTTAATGACTTGAAAATTGTAAAAGCAGAGAAAACTGATGCACCAATTGAAAATAATCAAATCTGGGAGGTTGAGAAGATTGTTGATCATAAAACACTAAAGAATGGTTTGCACAAATATTTGGTCAAATGGGTTGGATATGACGACAGCTCCAACACTTGGGAGCCAGAAAATAACCTCCGTTTGATTAATAAGAACAGAATGTCAACACTAGAGAAACAATATTGGTCTAAATATAGATGAACATGACGTGTAAATACATCACCAAAAAAGACACACAATGCACCAGAGAAGCAAAAAAGGGTGATTACTGCACTCAGCACCATAACATAAGTCAAATACAAATGTTTAAGAAGGAATTATCTGTGATTCACAAGAAAAACAGAATACTCGCTGAGCAAATCAAGGAACTACAAATATATAAAAGTCAGATTAACACGATAAACGAATTCGACCTCATCAAACATCAATTGATTCAAATAAATCCGTATATGAAATTCAAGTATCTAATTGCTAATAGACGGTACCAATCGCGCTTAGAGGATGTATTCAATGTTCCGTTTGATGAAATCGAAAAAAAATATAGAAAACTTCTATATGAAAGAAATGACTTGTGTCATCCCTACACAAGTAGATACTGGTGATTTATGATAATCTGAAAGATCCTCCAGTCTTTCGCATTGAGCGTAGTTTAGCCATCTTAGCTTTCATCTCAGGTGATCCTTTTTTTGGCATACCAACACCAGTTAAATTCTTTACCTCGCCACGAACAGCGTTTACTAAACCAGGCTGCCCAGTATAGGCTCCAGGCGCTTGAGCGCCTTGATCAACAACACCAGATACTAATGGTTTAACTACAGGCCAAACATTCTCTTTCAACCAAGGCCATGCTTTATCCTTGATCCAGCTCCACAGCGATCCACCACTCATTCCAGATCCCGTAAGAGCGTCTCCGTCCATATTTAACGAAGCAGCGATTTCGCCTGGTGAAAATACAATTGATACTCCTTTACCAACTTGAGCAGCCTTTTTCCATTTTTTCGCGTTTTCTGGATGAAGTGCTAACTTCTTTGAGGAGCCTTTAACTTGAGAAGCAGTGAAAGATACTTTCAACGTCCTTAGAAACTTCTTTTTCTGAGCATCCGTGAGCTCATCACAACTGACCGAAACGTAAGAGTTCATATTTTAAATTCTTGCAAATGCTATATATTCCAGTAAATAAAGCCTATTAAAAAAACTAAAATAAATGTAAAAGGCTACAACGCAAATGTCTTTGGTTTTTTATTTTTCGTGGTACCAAAGGTTGCTCTCTGGGCTTCTATTATAGCTCGTTGTTGAACACCTGATCCTACAGCTTTTTTTTCGTGAAGTACAAGGTTGTTTAGAGTTTTCAATAACCTTTCTTGATTAATATGAGCAGCTGATTTAATAGAGTTACCTCTAAGATTAGGATATCGCACTTTTATAATTTTCGAATTCATCTTATATTAAACGCAATCAAAAAGCTCGTCGAATCAATTTTAATTCTCTTTCCAAGCGACGATTATCATTACCTAAACCACGAGCACCTTGAAGTTTATCGAATTCGTGTTTTAGAATGCTTCTACGTCCTTTAACTTCTGCAACACCTAAACCACTCATGGAGTCATCCGGACGCCGTCCGAAAGGTCTTTGACCGTCGGACAAGTCCGACTGGTCGGCAGACGAGAATGATAGAGCTCTTTGGAATCGTTTTGGATTGACAGACTTGAGTGTAATGTCCGCAGATACAAGTCGATCTCCATATCTATTCGCAATATAATTTAGAGCTCCAAGCCAATTAGCATTTTTATCAACACGACTCTTAATAGACGGACTAATTTCCTTCTGTTTCTTACTCATGATTGCTGCATATTCACCAAGGTAATAGGTTTTCTTACCAATCTTTGGACCTTCAAGAAATACCTTCTCATCCGCTAACCAAGGGTTGTCATTGTATAATCTGATAAGAATATCTTTCACTTGATTATTACCATCTGAAATAACCTTGTCATTTGGATCCGCTGGTTGAATGTTGGTATTACTGTTTGCGAATGTATTTGACTCAGGATTTTTGAACATCGGTGATTGTTTGAATGAGATGTTATTTTGCTTCAAAAATTTGATATACATATCAAGTGTCGATTCCCATGAGACTTGGCTGTTGGATTTTGCTCGCTCACCATCAAAAACTTTTAATTGTGGAACACCTTCACTATTAATTAATTTCACGCGATAACCTCCATTTATTGGAAAATAGCCACCGTGTTGGTTTCTTCCCTTCTTATATGGGATTGGTAATCTCGTTCCCTCAGGAAAGGTATTGTTCATCAAAATATCACGAAGTACCTCGTATGCTCCAGACTCAAGGTTGAATCCAAACTGATGCGACGAGCCAACGCCAATATCTACTGTCTCAATGTCAATAAGATTCAATATGTAATCATACGTTGCAACCCAATCATAATTATTTAGTGGTTTGTTTGCTAACTTACCGTTATTTACATTGAAAAGTTTGCCATCTGTTCCAATATAGACGTTTTTATCTGGAGTGCCAGAATTTAGAATTGGATTGACCTTTCTTTTGATAATAGTTGGATTGATGGTGTATTGATCAATTATTTTTTCTCGGGCATTCTTTTGAAAGTTGAAATCGGTTGATTCAACTTGAGTTCCAA
Organism: Phytophthora pisi; assembly: GCA_024679225.1. Lineage (NCBI taxonomy): Eukaryota > Oomycota > Peronosporomycetes > Peronosporales > Peronosporaceae > Phytophthora > Phytophthora pisi. The sequence goes on from JAIKVJ010001098.1 coordinate 7,189, forward strand.
AGTCATATGCACTCTGTGAGTCGTCAATATCACTCAACGAATCTTCTTCATTACCAATATCCTCGAGTTCATATTGACTATCTGTTGTTGTCATTGTCGGTACTGCCTGCATACCCGTTGTCGTCATTGAAGGTGTTGCTTGTATTCCCATCGTTGTCATTGTTGGAGCTGCTTGCATCCCCGTTGTTGTCATTGATGGAGCTGCTTGTACACCTGCTGACGTCATTGTCGGAGCTACTTTCCTTAGCAATTGTTGAAGATTTGAAGTATCTATAGTTTGATCCAGATCAGTAGCCCATTGCGTAAGTTTGTATCGATCATTCTTAATGCGTGCTAATTGAAGCTCCTCACTGTTCTCTTCAGCGAGTTGCTTCAATTTATTTTTTCGATCGCGGACAGATTTAAAACTTGGAAACATTATCGAGTCTATATAATATTACAATTATTGTTTTCTATCACGAATTAATAGCATTATCAAGGAATTGGAGTCTTCAAATTTAACATTATTAAAGTCTTGATCAACGATACTCAGAGTAATATTGCTGTATGCTCCATCATTAATCGAGAGCCATTGATATTCAGGTGGCTGAATTGAGATCAACTGACCAATTGATGTCCCTTGAGGACTGAACGAAGTCAGAATATCAGGTGGTGTGCTCACCCGATTGTTAATGAGATTAGAACGAATTAAATAACTGCTGACGGGATTAACTTGTGGAGAGATATTGCTCAAAAATACTTGATTTGCTGTTTGAATACTTGATGGGTACGTTGCTGGACTGAATCCAATCACATTTGAAAATCCGTTGTTTGAAACAGTGATTCGAGGAGTATTAGTAGCGGTTGGTAATCCAGTTCCGGTTAATGAGTATAAACCAGTCGATGGACGTGAATATCCACTAGGAACAGAAGTTGGTGTTGCTAAGCAAGTAATTTCGCATGAATAATACGTTGCGTTTTCTCTCATAGCGATATACACAACGTTATTACCTTGAGAATCAATCAAGTATGCACCAATGCTAACTAACTGAGACTGAATGTAGTTTGAAATATCTGCATACGAATAGTAGCCATTCGGAAGCGTGATCGAAACAGTTTGATAAGTAGCTGCTGTTGGAACTAACACGCTGAACGTGTTGTTGTTGTACAAACTCCCGTTAATATTGAATTGAGAGTTGTAAATCTGCAGGCTCGATAGGGCTATTTCTTGATTTTTGAAATTCACGCTTGATCCAGTAAAGTTGAATCTAAATGTATTGTTCAAGCCATTGGAAACAATGTTATTCCGATTAAAAATGATAGTGCTCGTCATCGTTCTAATATTCGATCTGTTGGAATCGAAGATTGCAGAGTAAACTTTGTTTACGGTTATATTCGATGAGAGAAATTAATTAAAAACTTCACCTTTGAAATTCTTCCGGATCTGTTGCTTCACAGAGTCTATAAACAACATCTGTCCCTTTTCAGATGTTGCTTGTTTGTAATACCTGTAGATATCATCTTCACTTACTCCAGGTAGATTGAAATCTTTCAAAATTAGCTGTAGATCGCGTTTTGAATTTGCTTTTAGAATAGCGATGTATTCAGAATTTAATCTAATCATCTTGTCAGTAGCAAAATAACTATGAGCGATGAAGATTGTTGAAAGTCCTTTGTGTCTTCCTCGAGTAAAGAAATGACTAAACAAATCTCTCTGAAGCTTCTTATCGTTGGAATAATCATCAATAATAACAAGTTGTAAAGCATTTGGAATCTCTTTGATAGCATCAACACTTGGAGGGGCATCGGGATCATAAAACGTTACAAAACCTTGTAGTTTCTCTTTGATGTAATCGTATAACTCTTGGTCAGGATTGCGTGCTATGACATGAAGGTGACTATAGACGTGTGGAGACTCTTTAAGTATATGAAAAGCTAGATTTGATTTACCAGAGAAGCTTGGCCCTAAAACTATCATTCGGAAAAGCTTCTGGATACCAAGCTTTTCGTTTACTCCAAACGATTTCTTCTTAAACTCCTTTGGGAGCATCCCACCAAAATCAGGAATTGAACTCATATCGCTTAGTAATCTCCGATTACTGATCTTGTATGACAAATCTATCTGTTATATTATATAAAGGATCGTTTTACAAAAAAGATATCATAGATATCCGGCAATAGAAACCGTTGGTTTCCGGCAATCTACGATTGCTTATCTACGATTGCTCATGCTACCACCTAATTATATTCCATCCTTGTACAATCCATCAGACTATATCGGCTCATTGGACTACTTGACTATTAGTATTGGCGATTTGCGATATAACAAAAGAAATGGGGTGAATTACACTTCGGATTTGTACATCACTGGAAATATCTATCAAAATGGAACAATGATTGATTTGAGTGTGCTGTCGGGTATTACACCAGGAACAGCTTCCGCTGGGAAATTGATTGCGGTTGACTCTAACAGAGACATCGCGAACATTAATAATCTCTCAGCATCACAATTAACAGGAACTCTTCAAACAGCTGCACAGCCTAACATTACATCATTGGGAACAATTTCATCAACACTCAATATTAGTGGATCTACTCCTATAACTTGTACTAACTCCCTGTCCAGTAGCACATGCTCATTATCTGTTGATTCTGTATCTGGAGATCAGACATTTGGCAGTACAACAGCGAATAAGTTTCATTTGAGAACAAATGGAAATAGAAAAATAACGATAGGATCCACTGGTTTAGTAGGCATTAATAATACATCTCCAGCTAAACAATTATATATTATCGGATCGACAGCATTAACAAACTCATTGTATCAAATCACTGATGGAACAGTTATTTATCAGCAGTGGTTTGATGGGACTCAATGTTGTCTTCAAACGTTTTCAAATCATCCATTGACTTTTGCATCAAATAATGGATCTGTGCAAATGTCAGTATTAACGAATGGAAATGTAGCTGTTAATAACACATTGACAGCTACGAATATATCCGCTTCAACTTTATATGGAACACTTCAAACAGCCGCTCAGCCCAATATTACATCGATTGGAACGTTAGCGACTCTTACGGCTACATCAATTACTGGAACACTTCAAACAGCTGTTCAGCCTAATATTACCTCAGTTGGAACTTTAACATCATTGAATACGACAGGATTAATAACCGCTACTTTAACTGCTAATGGGCAATCGTTTAGATCTATAAATGGTACTTCAACATGTGCTCTGTTTCATTTTAACAATGGGGATGCTTATTTTGGAACATCTACAGCAAACAATTTAGTCTTTCAAACAAGTAATACAGGAAGAATGACAATTAGCTCAACGGGCGCTGTATCTGGTATCTCATCATTAAGCGCTTCTTCTATTACAGGAACTTTACAAACAGCAGCTCAACCTAATATTGCATCTACAGGAGATTTAACGCTACCTACGTCATTGACAATTACAAATGGTACTACTCCACTATCAATCAGTAATACAACATCAACGAGTACCTTTCGCTTAACCATTCAAAATAGTGGTGGTGCTCAAGATATTGGCTCTTTTACAAGCCATAGCTTCTTTTTAAATTCAAACAATACAAGACGATTACAATGCGATACCTCTGGTAATGTAGATATTTTAAATCATAACGCATCTACAATTGGATTAAAGCTTGGTGGAACATTAATTACATCGTCGGCTACTGAATTAAACTTTTTATCTGGAGCGACCGCTGGGACGGCAAATGCAAGTAAAGCTCTTGTGGTTGATTCAAACAGAAGCATCATGAATATTTCAAAAATAAATTTAACGAGCTCTGATGCTACAACGACTACCGGAACTACTAATGCAAGTGCTTTTGGATTGAATATACTGGCTACAACTAATGCAAATGGTCAATATAACGCTGCGGGAATAGCTTTTAGAAACGCTCTTAGCGATGGCATGCCTCATGGAGTAATTTTATGCCAACGAACAGCAGTTGCGGCTGGCGATCTAGTGTTTCTGACTCAATCAGCGACCAATAATTTATCAGAAACTTTACGTTGTTTATCAACTGGAGCTATTGCTGTTAATGCTACAGCCAACGCTGGAATTACTTGCTTTGGTTCCGCAAACTATGTTGATGGTTCATACCAGAAAGTATTAGATTTGCAATCAAACAATGTGTCTCCAATAGATTTTTGTATTGAAATTAACTCTGGAACAAACGCAACAAGTACAAATGCTACTTGGATGGGAAATTTGACTAACAATGATTTGCGATTCGGGGTAAATAACTCAACGAAGATGGTTCTGGATACAAATGGACGACTGGGTATTGGAACAACAACACCAAGCACTACGTTGCATGTTAGTGGAACTGTTTCGAATACATTTAATGTTGGTGGCCAGCTTTATGCTACTGGAACATCCACAGCTTATACAACAAGTCAATTGGGTCCAGTTACGGTTAGCGTTGCTGCTATGTTTGGTGGTCCTATTCAATGTTCGTCGATTTATTGTACATCAGATCGTAGATGTAAGGACATTATCGACCAATTAGACACTGATTATTGCGATAAATTCTATGATCTAAATGTTTATGAATACAAATACAAAGGGTCAGATGAAACAATTCCAAAGATTGGTTTCATTAGTCAAGAATTGTATGCAGCTGGATACATAAATTTACTATCAATGACACCAAATGAAAACTTGAAGAAAGTGGATGAAGATGACATAGAAGGATATCAGATGAACATTGATTATAGTAAAATTACAGCGATCAACTTCTGTATGATAAAAAAATTACTCAATCGTGTGAAGCAACTTGAGATGGAGCTGAAGCATAATTTTGAGTAAAGCTCAATAGATTCCGGTCTGACGACCGCTCGAACTTGTTCGACGGTCAAAGACCTTTCAAACTTCGTTCGGATGTCAACAAAAAAACTTGATTTTTTTGCCGGCTGACGGACACCAATAGCCTGACTGGTCTGAAGACCAGGCGAACTTGTTCGGCGGGCAAAGACCCTTCGAACTTCGTTCGTACGGCGAGGGACTTCACTCCGCGAGCCAATGGCGCTGGAGCTCGCTCCAATCTACTCATATTCAACCACTTCACCGGTTAAACGATCAATAGACATAGAACGACCGTAAACGACGAGAATTAGACAATTCATTCCTTGACTGCAAGTATTGGTGCCGGAGACAAGGATAGATTGAGGCACATCTGGATTCGTTAATCGAGAGCAGTCTGCAATTAGAACACGCTGACCAACATCCCATTTGTAGGAATCAAATAATCCATTGCTAATCTCATGTGATAGAGCTCCATTAATAGCTCCGAGCTTCTTGACTTCGTCTTGGAATGATTCAAATGAGTAATCATGAGTTTTGTTGAATACATTTTCATTGCCAACCATTACTTGGAAATTGCGAATGCTTGCTCCTGGCTGACAAGTCCATGGAGCACTGTCAAATGGGGATTGGAATTGTTCAATATTCGTTGCGCTTACGAAATGACCACTGCTTGTTTCACTATATGGAATCAGAGCAATGTATTTGATATTCTTTAAGCTTGAAGATAATTGAAAGCTAAACGGAGCGTTTTGCTGAGAGTTTTGCTGACCAGTACCTGCTTTTGATTTGAAATACTGTGCGTAGCAATCGAGGTAATTGATTTTCTTAACAGGTTTAGCAACAATTTGACTTTGATTAGCGATATCGTAGAAAGGGATATATAAACGAGTCGTTGTAAATGGGAAGATTTGACCAGAAGTCGAGATCTGTGTAATGTTGTTGGACATAACGCCGAAAGCTACTCGAAGTGAGCCAGCTCCACCAGTTGTAAGTTTTCCTGCATTTGGATTACCTGGGGCCGCACTTGATACCATTACTGGAACCGTCGAGCAACCGTTTAGGGAGAGAGAGGATAAGCTCATTAAATCACCAGTTGCAGTTGTGATATCAACAAAGCCGGTATTGAACGTCATCGTTAATTTGATTTGAGGGTTCGCAACAAGATCCAATTCCTTAAAGATGGGATGGAGGTCAACTAAACGAAGCTTTAACATATAATACCACGTACCAGCAACACCTCCTGCGGTAGTAACGCCAGCTACGTATCCACCAGTACCTTGTTGTTGAATTTTAGAGAGAATTGCACCACTTCGCGTTGTCGGCCAACCAAGAGGGTTTGTTGCTGTAATCGTTGCTCCAGTGGCATCAGAGGTACCAATTTGTTGTGGATTCCAAATTAGACGCTGAATTAGTCCGTTATTAAGAGCTGGAGTTGTTTCTGGAATTAAACCAGTAGCTACAGTTGTGGCAGCATTAACTGAATTATTCACAAAACCATCTCCTTGTGTTGAAGCGGTAGGATTGCTACTACTTTGTGGGAAATTCAGACTGACTACATCATCTGGAGCAAGATAGCAGTCTGCACCGTTCTTTAATAAATCATCATCACACCATTCAGTTTGAGCTCGTAAATTGTTCCAATAATTTTTGTAGTCATTGCTCGTAATGACACTTTTACCGTTAATTTCAACCGCTAATTTATCTAAAATGTTCCATACACCAGCCTTTAATCCTACCGCAAAACGATTTAGAGTACCATTAAGAGCAGCGCCAGACGTATTTTTAACCGTAACTACATAAGGAACGACTACATATGCATCTCGAAGACTGCCATAGCCAGTCGAGCCATTCAGTTGTGAAGTCGCATTAATGATAACAGTTCCCGATTGATACGAACCGTTGTTGTCATCAACGACATTTACAACACGCTTGTCTTTGCTAACACTGACAACTGGATCTGGATTAGTTGTTGAATCGAATAAAAACGAATCTGCTAATTGGGTGCTATCACTCATTATTGAAATTGAAGGTTAATGCCTGTTATATTATGATTAGCTATATATAAGCATTACATAATGATTTTTAAATTAAATAAATTTGGTGAATCGACTGCTAATGAATTACAAGAACTAGCAAATCAACTGAACGTTCACATCGATGGGATATTAGATTTCAGAAACATCAAAGCTCCCCTAGGGAATGGAAGCTATATTATATTACTTCGATTAGACTCAGGTGTAGGCCATTGGGTTTGTGTGTGCAACAATGAATACTTTGATTCAATGGGTTTGGGGCCTCCAAGCGTTCTGGGTGCTATGGAATTTAATGATAAACAGTATCAAGGAACATACGATGACTATTGCGGATTGTGGAGTCTGTTATATCTTTATAGTAAGCAACACAATCGACCTAACTTATTGAGAAATTTTTATGACCTTAATACAGAAGTTTCGCTTCGTTAATATAGTAATCATGAATAGAATCAGACGTTATAGAGATACTGGAGTTGATGAAGTTGCTCCAAAAGATGATCATAGAATCGATGTAATAATGAAAGAATTGGAGTATCTTCGATCTGAATTAGCTCAAAAAAAGGTTGAAACATCCATTTCAAAATACTTTAATGAAGAGATATTTACAAAAGATAGAGAAGCTTTACTCAAAGACGGATTTGTTAGCAAAGGAGATTATCTCGAAATTCCATTAACGATACTGAATGCCAGATACAAACAATGGTGCATTGATACTGGACATAACCGTATGTTGCGTAAAGCGATCGTTGAGAACATCCGAAACGATAAGGTTGATGGAGTTGTGTTCAAATATTATGATGGATACGACAAAATACGTGTTTTTCCTAGTTAGTGTGCTTTTCGTTGAAGTTTTGACACTGTAGGTTCCGGAGGAACCCGAGGCATCTCTGATGCCGGCTCTTCAAACTGGCACTGATTAAATCAATTTCTTTACAAAGCTGTATTATTTCTGATGCTGAATGCTTTTCTAATTCTGGGTACTCATATAAATCACTTGTTATTTCGGTATTTACCGGTACATGTAGTTTGACATCGTCAACATAACCAGTATCATCGGTATCGGATAGATACGTAATATCCATTCTGCTTATGGCTATATTAGTAAATATATTTATATCCCATCGCGTGTTCTCGATTGATTGGCTGAAATACGAATAGAGAGAACGTCCCTCACTCGCAGAAAGCAATTGGAACCATGGTGGAGCTGTTCTGCGTGGTGGTCGGAGAGAAGGGAAGCGCGTTCCCAGTGGATATCGACACGAGTCAGTCTGTGGGGAAGCTGAAGGACGCGATTAGGGAAAACCCCGAGTGTGGCTTCCCCAAGAGCTAGCTGCATCTGTTCCTCGCCAGGAAGGACGACAACACGTGGCTCGAATCAAGCACAGATGATGTGAAGCTGCTCAAGAAAGGGGAAAAGACTGCTCTAATCGAAGCGCTGACACACGAAGACAATGAACTGCAGGGAGAGTCTGGCCTTCAGAAGGTGTTGAAGGATATGCCTGAGCCGTCCACCGATCAAATCCACGTGTTGGTGGTGGTTCCAGAAGGTGCCACGAGCGAACACGATTCATTGGCTCTGCTTCGAGAAGCTAGCGTTCGGCAAATGCGGCTTGAAATGCAACTTGAGCAACTTGTGGCCTCTTTGCCACACAAACCGTCAAAGTCCTACTCTGATGCGGCATTGGGTCAACTTGAGCTTGGAAGATTGAAAAAGGACCAGTTGATCATCGAAGTTGCGCCAACAGGAGATGGAGAAGCATTTTGGTCGGAGGAAGTGCAGATTCAAGCCAATGCCATTATGAATGAGGCTGTTTTCGACGCCTTTATTACTCCGTTTTTCAACACCATACTACACAGCTGTGGTCTGGTCTTCGTCAATAGCGAGAGATATCAATGGTTGTCCCAGTCCTCAGATGTGACGAAGAATACAGATCTCAAACCGGATGGATTTGCGACTCACCGCGGTATGTTTCGTGGCAAGTCAATACCAAATGATGGAGTGCTACGTCCGAGTGGATTTCAATTTCGATTTGGAGTAGCAGAAGAAGAATTGTTTGACTGCCTCATTCTCTTCGAAAGCAAGCTCACCATAACTGATGCAAGTGGCACGATATCTGCAGAATCTTCTCCCCGAGGCGTCAGCAAGCGCTATTCTGTTTGATCGCCGCTCGTTTTGGTTGATCAAAAACCACAAATCGGTTGTTGTCAAAGTTCAAATTGCAATGTGGACCAACAACGGATCGAAATCATTGTTTCAGAACTTCATTACGGACAACGTATCTCCATGGGTGTCGCGCTTGACTCTTGCTTGCTTGTGTTTGGGCGTTGACGTGGTGGAAGGCGATGCATTTCTTGGTCGTGGCGCTCATGGACGCGTGTTTAAGGTCATTCGACAAGATGGGGAAGTTTTTGCGCTAAAAATTGTGGAGAAATGTTCCGTGGGACGTCTTTATCAAGAGAAGAAGGCCTTGACGCGTGCCCAGCACACAGGCTTGACAACAAGTCTTGTGGGAGAGCTCATCGAAACTCCTGAGAGTGCTGCGTTATTGCTGTCTCCAGTTGGGAATCCTCTGCCTCGCCCAAGGACACAACAAGAAGTACGACGCCTCTTTGGACTGTTATGGCAGCTCCACGCGAATGACCTGGTCCATGGAGATCCTCGCGTGCCAAACGTGATTCTTCACGGAGAAAAACTTCTCTGGATTGATCTTGTGGAAGTGATGGAAGCGAGCTCCACTTTGAAGCGATTTGATGCTGAAATTCTCACACGGTCCACCCTAAGCGTTTCTCGGACAATTGTGCTGGACCCGGCGCTGGTGCAGTTGATTGACAACTATGGCGAAAGAGCTACGAGAGAAAATCTTGATCGTCTGGCCCAGGCAGTCTGTCAAAAGCTTGGTGTGTCAAATTAGCTGCAAGTTTTCACATTCGTAAACTGAATAAATGACGACCATGAGTTCGTGAGTTCGTTCGGTAAGCTTCTATCTGATAGCCTGTCCAAATCGATAGTGTTGTGATAGTAGGGATTTGCCTCCTATCCTTGACTACTTCTTGAACAATGTAATGATCGCCCAAGCTCGTTGGTTTTGAATCACCTCTATGATCTAATAACCTGCAGAACCGCGACAAGGACTTGACAGATATATAGGTTCCAGTTTCAGATAATGGAGGTTAAGACAAAAAAAAGATGTTGATTCTTTTTTTGACTCTGTGTGTTAAATTCGTTCAAGTTTTCTTTCAATGATGGACATTTATTCTTGATATATTCATTTTTACACATCCAATTGAAATATTGCTTTTCATGGTCAAATATCCACTTGACACTTTTATTTTTGAATCGACCCCATTTCATAATATATGACGTATCTCCATCTTGGAACTTCCCTTGTAAAAACTGTTTGATATCCGAGTCTTCGGATTGTTGGTTGTATAACCATCGACAGTATGACGCATCTTGATCATATACTTCCTCAAGAGCTTTTCCTTTGTATTTTCCGAACTCTAAAATAACGGACATTTTTATGTGTAGTGTATGGTGTATGGGGTATGACTATACACTTGTTATACTATATAGAAAGATAATTCAGGATAACAATTTAATTAATTCACGATTGAATCATATTTTGTAATTTTGTTATGAAAAAGATACAAGATAATTCAGGATAACAATTTAATTAATTCACGATTGAATCATATTTTGTAATTTTGTTATGAAAAAGATACTGTAATTACTCCATCGCGTAGTGGTAGCTATTTGATGACATTTTCATTATATCCAGATAAAGACCAACCATCTGATTAAACATATGTTGTGTTGATTTTCTGCGTCTGTAATTATGTTGATGATTCAAATTGTTATGGTTTTGTGCTTTAGTGTTTTCTACCCATCGATACCATAGGATGGGGTTTGTCAAAATTAGATTTTTTATTTTTTT